>JAPYZU010005648.1:0-11525 GCA_030523005.1 Tryphoninae sp. B BG-2022a | reverse complement strand
ACACACATACACATTGACATATAACACGTCTTATGATCGTCCGATAAATTTTCCACCGCTCTGAGCGCCGCGCTTCCTCGATACACGTGGGACTTATGGAAAAATTTTCGATTGATGAAGTTCCTAACGCGATTAATGATCGACGCGAAAGATTACTCGGACGTGTTTCCTCGCGAGCATAAATATATAATATCTCGCTCACGTATAAGAACTAGACAAGAACTAGAGAGATAAGAACGGGCTTCTGAAATAATCATAACGAGCCTGAGAGCTATCCTGAGATATAAATAATTTCGAGAAAATATTGTTGTTATCTCCCTACGTGAGAGAATAAAGATTGAGGATTGGGAACGAGAGAAGAAGAAAAAGGCGTGTATCTCAGACTCGGCGAAGCACACCTTTTCAAAGGTAAAAGTCCGAAGCTTCGCGAGTCGCACCCGAGGGAAAACGTCGAGTTACAGCGTCTGGAATAAATGTTCAACATGAAAAATTTCATTCCTGCGTCGTATGTTTGAGTTGAGATAAGAGGGGTGGGTGAGGATGGGGAGAATTGAGAACCCTTGAGGTATAGGGGGTTGGGCACGAATGATAACGACTTTATCCCTCGTATTTGTTATTCCAACCGCGAAGACAACAACACCCCCATTGGTGGGAAGACAACGCGAATGGGAAAGAAAGAGGGTTGGGGGATGAGAGGGTTGAAGGGAGGGATTGGGCTACACCCGAGGGGTGAACGAACCGAGTGTATCTACGGGCTCGATTCTTCATTCTACAATTGACTTATGGTGATGATCGAGCAATTCTATATACGAATACCTTAGGGGTAGCGACTTTTCACCCCCCTATTGACTTTCAAGAAATACTTGGTAATATTGCGATTGGCTAGTTCAATTTAAAAATATACGAGAGAAAATTAAAGAACCCGGAGAAAAAGCAGGCCCTAAAATAAATTGTTATTTAGATTGTTACCACAAGTTCTTGGAATTGTCATCCCCTAAATAAAATCGATGAAGTTATACCAGGGTGAAACGAGAAGCTCGACGCGTCGTTCAAATTTGTTGTATTCGTCCTTTCGCAAAGAGGACGAAGAAAGCGGAGATGAGAAAAGTAATAACGAACGGATGGATACGAGATGTCGGGAGGATAATGCAAAAACTTTTTACCCCAGCCCGTTTTCATATATTCGATTTATCCGACGACTTGTTTTCATTTCTTCGTATTTCTTTCTACACAAGCGTTTCCTCATTCATTCGTCGGGGTACGTTCTTCCATTCGGTCGATTTCTCGTTCACGAATTTCCCGTTTTCTCGAGAAATTCGCTCGGTGTCGACTAGCAGCACTTTGCGCTTTCGCCAACCAAACTCCGGAAGATGTACGAACGTCGGAACGGATCTATGGTTGTACTACTTGCGGACGACAGTAGCGTGGCTCAACCATCGACGCCCCAATTCTACGAATAATAACACAGCCCCAGGCTCCGGACAAAAGCTCCGCGGCCGAGCTTTGAGTAACAGGATTCTCCAATCCCACAGGATGTGGAAGGAGCCAGGAGGTTTGAAACATTAGCGATATATCTATTTCTTCAAAATCATCCCCAGTTCGCTTCCTCCCGAGGTCTTTCGCGAAACATCCCCCTTTTCCTCTCAAACTCGAGTCTCGGAGGTCTCGTCACGGAGAAATTTATATCCCAACTTTATTGACATCTTTTTTTGCCCGTCGTGAACTCGGTCAGGAGAAAAAGAAAATTCCGCGCACAGGGGGTTGAAAAAGTAGACCGGGGTGAAAATGAAGATTAAGCTCGATCGAAGATAAAAGAAATCGTCTAATTTTCCACCGTTATCCGACGATCGTATTCCAGAAAAATAAAGCGAGATATTTGTTCCAACTCGTAAGTGGAAACCTTCGATAATAGCGATATCAAGATTTCATAAAAACAACCCCGTGTGAAAAAAACACCCTTACAAAGAAATCGAATCTACGAGATGTTCTCGATGCCAATTTTGTGGCTGTCACTCACAATCTCGTTATTACAAACGTTGAACGATAATCCGACTCTTCAACCCTTATTAAGGGGCAGTTAAGGAGGACAATAAGGAAAATGCTTTTTTTAAATTTCCATGTGGAATGATAAAAGATTTTTATTTTATTTTCTTTCCGGTAATAATAAAGTTACCGAAATAACGATTGCAAATGAAGCTTCGCGTTTCCTTCGCGGTTTTCCTTCGTTGGTTTAACAACCCCCAAGAACGATAATCGGTACGATTAATCAGAAAACTCACTCTCCCCATCCGTCTCTCGTCTCGGTTAGAACGTAACGAGATATACTTAAGATCGTAATGACTCGGTTGGATGTTGGCAGTAGGCAAGACCGTGGACGCGAACGAATTACTTTGCCACCAACGTAAATTTCGCGTCTTTCTACGATCTTAATGCTGTGCTCGCTTCCAAAAGCCAAAGCGCGCAATTACCCTACAACGAAGAATTTCTTGTTTTCCGAGAAAGTTACCCAGTCCCGATGCGAAGGTCGTTGCTAAAGGGACAAAATACATTTTCTCTCGGAAGAAAATTCACGTCTCACCCCCAACGCATTGTTACATCCGCGACGATAAAATTGTATACAAGTATAGGAATGTGTGTCATTGCTAAAATTTTCTGACAATTTCGACATTTGAAAATCCACCAAGACGAGTAAATTCTGCATAATTTCCTCAAGGAGGAAAACTTCATAGGGTTCTCGCCACTTCCGAGAAGAACGTAGAAACGTTTTCGAACAAAAGTTTGGATTTATTCGAGCGCTTTTACGAGGGTAGGTATCGCCTTGTTTCGAAGCGAGAGAGTTTTGTACGTCGTCGATAAAATTCCTCGGCTCCCATCCAGATCGACAATTTGTAACTTTTGTGGAATGAGACGATATATATATATATGTAACAAAAAAAAATAGGAAAAAAAAACAATACTAACGCTGACAAAAGCAAATCGATCGTAAGCAAAAGGTCATGGGAACGCGTCGACCGTCTATTTTTCGTGAACATTATTCTCTCGAAAAATTCACAATGGCGTATTACTTTTGGCGAAAAACAGATAAATTGAGGACGAGAGACGTGAGCGGGGAATAAAAAATTCGTACGATAAAATTTGCGACTATTATGGGGTGGCAGCGGTGCGGAAGTCTCGCGTCGCGGTTTTCGCTTCGTGTGTACCAGCATTGACCGAGATTGCCGGCTTTCACGTGACGGTCTTTTGCGGAATAATTAATCGCGCGTTCTCTGAACAAGGGGGAGAACCTGGGATCGGGCGAAAGAAAAAAAAGAAGGGTTGAAGAACGAGAAGTTGTAAACGAGAGAGAGAGAGAGAGAGAGAGAGAGAGAGAGAGAGAGAGAGAGCTAACTATCGACCTGTTTATACGTTACACGCGAAGTATAAATACATTGTACTTAAAAATATTCATTGAAATCCTCGACAGTAATTCTATGCCGCGAGCCTCCTCGCAATACGATCTTTCATCGAATAATTCATCCACCGATTTTTCATAAAAACCGATTTTCTCCAAAAATTTCCAATCTCAATTTGTTCAATCAAGAGGATGAAAAAAATATTTTCCTACCCTCCAGGCACGAGGTAGGACGAGAAACGAATTTATAGGGATCAAGTCGACCCGAAAGTCAGTCCAATAAATTTTTCCAAGCACGTAATCCCATTAATGGTTTTTTTCTCCCCTCCCAAGAAAGAAAGAAAGAAAGAAAAAAAAGTTACACGAATAAGTTCTGCCAAGATGAAAAAGTGCTTGTCTAATTCGCGATGTTGAGGGAGGGGGAAGGTGGGGGGATGCGCGGTGATAAGGGATGAATGTGAATAGTTTCTAGACGCTCGCAAACTTCGGTCTCGATATTGCGAATGTTCGCGGTTGAAAAATCGAGGAAATTTTTGTGATACTTCCGGGAGGGTGGATTTGGCAGGGGGAGGGGGTGGGGGTTGAAGTAGAAAAGAGAATGGCAAACGACCATGGAAAACCAACATTGGTACTGCGTGTGTTCGAGGTTCGCAGCTCGACGTTATATACGATGAGAGATCGTTTCTCTCTCTCTCTCTCTCTCTCTCTCTCTCTCTCTCTCTCTCTCTCTCTCTCTCTCTCTCTCTCTCTCTATTTTTCTCTTCCAGCGATCCGAGAGAGCGAGCTTCGGTTATACACGAGCCTCTAGTCTTCGATTTATGGCCCGTGGAAATTTTCTGTAAAATATGGACATTGCGAATGAGCTACGATGCGGCACGATAAATAAATATATATGTATATATGAGAAATATAAACTAGAGAGAGATAGAGAGACGAGGCAACAACGAAAAGGCCGAGGGATCGATCCTTTCCATCTAATCGCCAACGAGAATTTGACATTGTAACCGAGTTTCGCACGCACCAGGAACGCCGATGACAGAGACACACATGCACGCACCACACGGTAACAACGAGGCGAGCATTCAAATCCTCTCACGCGAACCGTCGCACGGCAATGCTAACCCCGTCGAGATATCATCGCGAGACAAGAGAAATTTAATTCAATTATATCGATAGTCAAATGTGGAAAAGCTCGAGGGATAAAATGTAGGGTAAAGTGACTAAAAATAGGTAACTTCGGTTAAGATTTCACGAGGATCGATGAAGAGAACGTAACAATTTTGTATATTATGATTTTATATTAAAAATTCGTTTTTAGACAAATTTGAAAATTTCATACAATTTTGTAGATAAGAATTTATAAATATAGAAAAGTTATTCTCGTATCTCGGTTCGTGTAAAACACGACGTGGCAAGTCAACAAGCCGAGTCGAAGAGGCGACGTCGCGGATATCACCGAGAGCTTTTTGTCTCGAGATTATTTAAGAGATCGATAAAAATACAGGAAAACCCACAAGAATTTACTCTTCCTTCGCTCTCGTGGCTTTGTGGGATTGTTCGCGTTCTTGAGTCATAAAAAAAAAGGGAAAAGGGAAAAAAGTTGGCGCGACTCGCGTATCGCAACGCTACGAATCGCGAGGCGTTATTGAGTCTCGTGGCTGAGTTTGGTGATATTACGCTCGCTACAAATGCGTTCCTTGCCTCGAAATATTTTTTTTTTTTTACGATTATGGCGGAGTTGAAATCGTTGATGGAGACAGCTAGTTGGACAATATTTCCAGCGATTCAAGAAAATTATCGTTGTCAATAAAATAAAATTGACTGTCGAGAGAATTTTGAAATTTTCATCCCCCGATAAACGATATCGAATGTTCGCGATTTATTTTTCTCGATGGTTGAACAAGTTTTCACTTTTTTTTTTTTATTATTATTATTCTATTTTTCGATCGACCTTAAATTCTTGAAGAAACAGTCGAATTTTTTGGGCATATCTGGGTTGGATCTATTTCGAGTGAGAGCGAGAATTTTTCGTAACCCAGATGAGGATCTACGCATGCGCACATATTTACTATGCACGTATATATGCTCGATGGCAATAAAGGATTTGTGATTCGATATCTCATTGTCTATATCTCCCTCTCGTTTCTCTAAGAACGAAACGAGTACAAGGAAATCTCGGTCACATTGAATTCGGAAAGTCGCGAGGTATAGAAATATTTCAAGACCTTCCGGTGGCTGGCTGGCGAGGACCAGCAGGTTCTCAATTTCTTATTGAACTTGCATGGCATATATATGTGAAAGCTGGTGTCGAGCGACGTCACGGTGAGAGAAATCTCTGGGACGAGATTTTCACGGGGCCAACTATAGAGACGAAGTTATCGATGAAACGAGTCAAAATCGCAACCGAAAAAGAATGAGAGACGTCAGGAATAATAAATCGTTACAGGGAGACAGAGGGGGGGGGGGAGAGAAGCTTGCAAAGAAAAGAGAAATTCTCTGAGGGATGAAAAAAAAATGATTAAGGGTTGGGTGTACGATAATTCACCCCAAAAATAAATGCTCGTAAAAATATTCAGCCGCGGTTATTCATGGCTTGTTCCGCTTTTGACGGATTGCCAATATCGAGAGAATGACCTTGACCGAAGGTCCCACCCTCGTAACTCTTGACTAGATATTCCCCGAGAGTCAGAGTTAGACAACCCTGTCCTCCTTCTACGCGACAATCAGGGTTGATCGATGGATCGCGATTTTTTTTCCCACTCATCGTATTGTCTCTTCGATCCTGACGAGAATCTACAATTCGAAGAAAAAAATTCGCCTGAAAGAAACTCGCAATGATCTAGGGGTTGAATCAAGGGGATAAACCAGCGGAAAATGAATTTCCTCGTCATCGAGAAATAAAACTTGCAAATCTCGCTAGGTACAAAACTCGAATGAAAATTCAATTACGTTAATTTCAATCCGGATTTTGGTTTAATTAATTAATTAGCCGTTAATTATTCCTAATGAAGTTCGTTAAATCACGATTAAATTTGTTCATCGGGAATTATATCGTGTCATGTTTTCTCCCTCAACGAGTCCAAGCCTCGAGGTACAGGTTTATCCTTATCGGAGTTTACCGCGCGAGATGTTTTCATTTTCATCCCCAATTAATAGCCCAAGGGGTGGTATTAATTCGTTCGCGATGCCGAGGGTCCTACTGCGGGCTCTTTCTACCACCAAACTCTATAGGTGTTGAATCAACGTAATTATTATATATATATATACGTACATGTAGGGCGAAAATTAATGGACACTCGGACGAGACGGTACCAGCTGGCCCATTAATTTAACCGAGCACTTAGCGCGTAATATAATGAAGGAGCGAGCCCAACGTACCGGGAGAAAAAAATTCACTACGTTGAATAATCTACCCCCGAATTTATCGTGTCATAGTTGGAGATACGTTAAAAATTTCTCCTACTAGACATACATTTTCCACAAAAGCCAGAGAGCGAGGACCAGGCGAAAAAAAATGTGCAAATTCTTTTTTGTCGCAACTCTCGGTGAATTGAATTAAGTGGACACGAGCCGTACTTATACGATCTTCTCGTGTCTGCAATGCAGCTGCGAATGTTCCCAACAGAAATTTTGCAAAAGTGTGCGACACATACAGTGGACACTCGAGGGATGAAAGGATAAGGGTAGGAGTCTGTTGGACTGTGTGAAATTTCAGAGAGCTCCATGACGCATTAAGCAGGTGGAAAAAGGAGTCGACGTTTCTCCAGTTTATATGGGATAAAGGAAACGGGGTAGAATGTGAGTCGCGATGGAGAGAAATAAGGGATGCTTCGATGTATAGGAACCTTAGCAGGGCTATACAATTTTATCTGCAGCTGTTTTATTGCTTCGATAGTGAGACGAAAAAAAATCTGAGAGAGAGAGAGAGTTGTAACATCGAATTCTCGGATATCCACTACGAGCATCGAACTCCACGTTCGCGTTCGAGATTCTCGATAACGACATTTTCAGTACAACATCCCCTGTACCATAAACCCATTATCGTTGTATCAGATTTATGTATTTTTTACACACCTATATGTATTTTTATTTCTCTAGGCTGTTCTTTATTTTATCTTTTGCCATCCGAATATTTTCAAGTGTATTTGTTAGGTCGGGGGATGAAAAATGGGGATTTGGCTGATTTTGAGAAAAGGACTCGTGCATTGTCACGTGTGAACCAAGAAGAGAATGGTAATATCGTGGACTTTTGCATACGTTTGGAAATTCTATCGAGCGAGAAATAAGAAAAGTTGAAAAGATTTTCGGCGGGGAAATAGCGCGGGTGTGTCTAAGGGGTAGTTTTGTGGGGGATGGACGATAGCGCGACGTAGACACACATGAATATCCGCAATTATATTTCGGAAGAAGCTTCCAAGGAGCTTCCGGGAACGCCTGGGAAAGAAAGAAAAGAGACAATGGAAGTTGGCGAGTCTCCAGTGCATTCTTATTGGGGTCTTGGTGAGGGTTGCGATAAGATTTCTTAGTTTGCCCTGTTGGTCGGTCTCTCAGTGCTTTGGCACTGCTTTTACGAAAGGATAATGTATAAACCTCGGGGTATGCACGAGGTTCGGAGGTTCGAATACGCGATGCAAAATCCACTCGTGCGACGTAAATTACGATAAAATCACGGTGGTTGACTGTCGTAAAAATTTCAAGACTCTGGGACGAGATCGATGACACGGATTTGGCAACGTCAGGGGGTTGAAATATTGGCAAGGACATCTTACCCCCTGGTGAAATTTAATACCACGATACTCTTGTAATTACGATAATTGATTAACGACATCGTCGAAACTAAATATTAGGGGTGAGTTTCAAGGGTAGTTTGATAAATAAAAAATAAAATTATAATATATCCTTACAAAACTCCCTCTAGCTTCACGTTTCCTCTACTACGAGAGACCAACAACGAGTCGACGTATAGGAACAATGGCGAAACTCTAGAGAACGAGCGAATGGAAAACAGGATGGCAGAGTACAATGAGAGACAGGGAGTGGATGACACAAAAGTGACTGTATATCGAACATCCTGTTAAAACGCAGCCACCTTTGTGGATATACGAGGTCCCAGCGCGAAGCGATTCACCGAGAGATCATAACCCTGGTTGGTATAGGGAGGGTTAATAACCCCTGAGTGCCAGTGAAAACGAGGAAAAACAAGGGATGTAATGGGGTTAGGGTAGTATTTCGGACGCAAACCGCGTCGTTTTCAGCCTTGGGTTAAGTAACCATGGATTAGCCGAATGGCTGTTACGACCATCTTTATCGCCCACGTTCGAGAACCGGAACGAGCCACCCCCAGGGCTACAATTCCACAACCCTGACTCTCCATTCTGCGACCAAGATGCATATATACATTAACGTAATTGTATATATATATATATATAAAATATAATACCGAGGGTAAAGGCGTTGCTTTAATTCCAAACGGGACGAGGCTCGTTCCTAATCCCGCCAGGATTATTGGAACCTGATAAGGCCAAATGAGCGGTATAAAAGTTGATTTTTAGCCTTTGAATAAACGTAACAACCCCTAAAATATATGGAAGCTATTATATTTCTTTTTTTACTGATTCGAGCAAAATGGCGATTATTTAAGGGTCGCTACTTGTTGGACGGTTGCAGTTTGGTCGGGACGAACGTGTTTTTTTTTGTAGCAAAAACGTCCCCTAGTTTTTTTGCCCATGGAGCGTTGAATCGACAATGGCCCGTAGATGAGTCTAAGGGATGAATGTCTATACGTCGATAGGACGTAGAAGCATCTATCTAGATTTTCCGGTCGACTGGAAGGATGTAGGTCATGGTCGAGACCGCCTTTCCTTCCGCCTCCGAAATTTCGACGAAGAAAGGGTAGAGGGGGTGAGTATCGAGGTGCTAGAATTCACGTATCTCTCTTTCTCACCCCCTCTTCTACGCCCTTCGTGCCTTCGCGAAAATTCGTTTCTCTCGCCTCGAAGACGTCCCTCTTTCCCTCGACGAAACGAATCGAATTTTATACATATACGTAACTTCGAATATCTCGGAACTCCCCCTCTTCACCCCCTCTATATCTCCCACCCTCTTTCACTGACTACCCCTCGCTTTTTTTTCTTTCCACCCTTTCTGCGGCTTCGCACACGCTACGAGACATTTTTCTCACGTTCGGAGCTCGTTATTTCCGTCATTTGGCCAAATCGGTATTTCACGACGTTGGGGGGTTGATACGCTATCGAATATTCGGTGATGATGAGAATCATAAAAAAAAAGAGAAAAAAAAAAGAACAGTGTAATTTCGACTGATGACATTCCGAATGAATGTTAACGACATATTCTGTTGTTTTTTGTTTTTACGATTGCGGAATTCGATGAGTCGATGAATAATAAATCCATCATTGAGCAACGCCTGCTCGTGAAAATCAAAGCCGCGAATTACGTTCTGGAAATATTGGCCACGAAAAAACGATTATTCACGAGGTATTTTGGGGTGAACGCTCAATAAATTTATTGTCGATGCTATTATCGGGGTTAAACCATCCCCCAGCCCCAACCGTCGGAACTCATCGATAACAGCCATAAAACGCTTGCGATATATTTAACTGTGGATAAATCAAAACGATATTCTTATTTTATTTACCCGTATCGTTGAGCTATTTTCCGCATGCTTACGTACAGAGGACGCAAAGAGCTCTTCTTCCCGTCCGAATGGTACTGTATTTTTCCAGGATTGAAGAGTATCGAAGTGGTCTGGCCAAGACGCGAAATTGAAGTAATTTCACGCGCGTCGATTCCAGAAGTCTCGTTCTACCGCAGCCTTGGCGAAACTTGGAATGCTTTTCGCAGCATGAAGACACACGAATGAGAAATGAAACTATAACACGTATACGTATTTCTCTTCATCCCCTCGATGGCCTCTTTCATCCCTCGGAATATCATCCCCACGAAGCCTCGTATATTGGCTTATCACGTGATAAACCGAAACCCTCTTGCCCGTGCTCCATTTGCCGAAAAGTTACGATCCAAGAAACACGAAGACGAAGAAAGAATGACAAAGCTGCTGATGCACCGTGTTCTTTTTTTTCTTTTTACGACCCCTTATACCTACCCTCAAATGGCTCGGGACTTCGCGTTAAATGTACCAACAGGAGCGTGACTCCTCTTTCTCTTCAAGGTCACCGCCTAATGGACAAACTTATATATATTTATACATATTTATCCGAGGGTTGAAATGTCACCAGGGGGTAGTCACTAGGGTGGCTTTTCTCTACCGGAGCAATAGAAATTTCTTCTCTTCTCTCGCCTCTCACCGGTTTATTAATAATCAAAGATCAACCGAATTCCCACGTTGGAAGTCGAGGTTGCGCCCGAGAAGAGGCGAAGAAAATCAGTTTCGTTCGAGCTCTCGTCTTTTTCTCCCTCAATCCCCATCATTCCTCTCACCCTCCTCCTCCCTCGGCTTTTCCTCATTAGAATAACGCCGTAGCGAACGAGAGGTACAAGATCGTGTCCTCGCATCTGCTTGCCAATTCAGAGATCAGTCGGTGATCTCGACTGAATAAATGAATACACAAATTTTGCAAATGAGCCTCCACCCCCACACCACGTTTTTTTTCCAACTCCACGGGGTGCTCTACCTTGTATATACGCGTGAATTTCTATGTATATGTGTATGTGAGAGGAAGATTTCTATAAATAAATACAATATTAACCTTGAGAGTTATATTTTCCGCATGATTAGCGCGGTGTTTCTCGTCGATAATCGTTTATCGAGACGACAAGCGAGTGTGCGTGTGTAGGGGATATCGGCGTGCGGTAGATACGTGACACACGGATCGAAGCTGACGTATAAGATGACGAGAGCATGGTGAGCCACGAATTTATTTAGAGCTCGATGAGTATCCCCGACGTCGAAATGGATTAAGGGAATTGGCGCTGAATAATTCGGCATTGGAAGAGGGGTTGAGGTTGGGGGGTTGGAACGTGCCAAAGATTTGGGGCAGAGAATCCACAGATGGATAGACGAACGAACGGACCTGGTTCTTCACCGAATGAATATTCTCAAGGCTGTATGCGAGTTAAGGATTCTCGAATCCCTCTGTCTCTCTCTCTCTCTCTC
>JAPYZU010005645.1:0-11598 GCA_030523005.1 Tryphoninae sp. B BG-2022a | reverse complement strand
TTAAAAATTGTGATTTTTCGATCGTATACATGCTCTGACGAGGCAGATTCTGTTGAGACGATATCGTTCCGAGAGAGCCCAGGTTCGCGGCATATGGAACTCGCTCGGCTTCACCGCACAACAAGAGACCCGGAATGAGAAAGGTAGACTCGAAAAGAGAGAGAGAGAGAGAGGAAGAGAGACAGTTGGAATCTACTCCGTTTGTATAGAACGGAGACCAAGTCCGCCCGCGGCATACCATCTTCGGGTTCGGCTTATCTGTCGTATCGGGTCGACCCTGCTGGTATAACACAGTGCGCGCTCTCCGTGGTCGTGTTGCTCCGAGCTCAAGCGCGTCGAGAAACGCATACCGACTCGAATTCCATTGTATTTCCTCTACTGATTACACGCGCTAGAGTTACACGAGATGTAACTATATATATCTACATCACAGTCGCTTCTCTTTCCTTGTCCTCCGAAAGCACACACGGATGTAGCCACGAGTACGTAAGTGGACTATAACTATGTGGGTAGGGTCTCTTCAATCACGTGGGAAATCTCGCGACATACTAACAGTACCGAGTCGTATTCGTCTCGATGATTTTGCATCTCGTTCACACACTACAGCCCGAGAATGATTCTTACGATTGAAGTTCGTTTCAAGATGCTTCGTGAGATACTTTTCGTTCCCTTTCTTTCTCCAATTGAAAAGCAGAAAAATAAACCTCCACATCGTCGATTATATTCTCCGAGAATATTGTGCCCTGCCGAACGTCATAAAGTGACGTTTGAGTGAGGAGAAAAGAAGACTCCATTAATACGTCGCCATCACTTCCTCTTTATCCTTGATGGCCTCAACTTCTTGCTCGCTCATCTCTCTTTCTCTCTCCAATGACTGTAATAACAGCACATTAGAGGATTTTACCGCGAAAATTGAATAACCTCG
This sequence comes from Tryphoninae sp. B BG-2022a, assembly GCA_030523005.1. NCBI lineage: Eukaryota > Metazoa > Arthropoda > Insecta > Hymenoptera > Ichneumonidae > Tryphoninae sp. B BG-2022a. The sequence goes on along the minus strand of JAPYZU010005645.1, from coordinate 10,673 downwards.
AGGGAGTAACGAGGTTATTGCCCGTTCATGGAAATGCGGGTCTTCCACTCCGATGCTGCAACGATGGCGTTTCGCGAGAATCCTGTGGCTTCCCAGGAAACAGCCGAAGAGAGCCTGTGGTGGTACACCAACGAGTAGGACAGACGGAATGAAGGCATTAGGGGTGAGTGACGCGCTGATGGCCCTCCTACTCACTGTTCTCCTCGTCCTCCACTTCCTATTCCGTCTCACTCCCCACATCCCTCTTGGCGTCATATCGTTGGCTAGGTTAGCGCTCTACCCTCTGAATCTGTTGTTCACCTTCCCTCGTGTCCCTTGTTCCTTCTTCCTCTCTGTCCTCTTCTCTGGAAACAGTTCTCTTCCGTCAAATCGCTCGACCAAGGTAATCCCGTCGAGATCCGTTTGGCCGGGACAACCCCCGAGTTGCGCCTCGCACAGTTACCGGTCTGCCCTGTCCTGCGGGCTATCTCTCCCTTTCTCCGTCCCTCTTTCTCCCCCTCCCTATCTATCTATCTATCTCTCTTTCTGTCTCTGTACGTGAATCGCACGAGGCATCCGCAGCAGGCAGTTGGCGGGTTCACCGAAAGCCAGAGGTCCGCCACCTCATCCTCCTCGTCGCCTCATTCCACATACCACCATCCGTAACTCGGCACCGAGTTCTGGACACCTTCGTCGTACACCCTTCCTACTATTCCGTGTCTATCTCACTTGCTCTCCCGCGCGCGTACGGGCAAAGCATCGGGCGTAGAAGCGTGATGACGAGGCGCGATCTCCCGATGCTGGGGAGCTGCTGCTCCCACGCCCTTCCAAACGCCCCGCTCGTTAGCCGGAGTCAGCAGCTCGGTCGTCATCGACGTGTCATTCGGCACCGCACGGGCACTCTCCACCGTGCGCCTCTCTGCGTCTCCTTCCTTCTCAAACTCACGATTCACCGATTCACTTGTTCTCTCTCATACCCCTGACATCGCCATTCTGACGCAGCACCCAGCTCGGGATTGCTGAGCTCGATGGAACGAGCCAACGAGCTATCACCGACAAATTGACAGGCTGAAGATGAGACGGTGGGAAACAAAGTAAAGACCATCGTTTCGGCACGACCAACGAAATTCGAAGATAACTATCTCGAACTCTACCATTTTCCAACGATGGTGGAAAACTTGCTGAAAAATATCGTTATCGCTTTAGCGTGCAGGCGTTTTTAAAAATGTCACGGATGATTTGAACAAGATTTAAGTAAGTATTCACGATGGAAGAACGAGAGTAGGTCATGGCTAAGAAAGAGTAGAAGAGGAAGAAGAGGAAGGAAAATGTTAGTGCACCGCGAAAGGGTCGTCTGAAGGCAATCGGCCTAAACTACGGACTCATTTACACACTTAGTTCGCTGTGAGCTTTTCTCCTTCCCCCTAAGTCGTTCACTCTCGCATTCTCATCCGCTTCCCTTTCGCCTCTTCTTCCTCCAACCCCCGTCGTAGAGACCCAAATGGTTTTCATATTGTCTTTTTACCGCTCATTTTCGTTTTATCGCTTGTTTGGCCGAGCTCCACCTCCTCCCGATCCCGCTTCGGGACTATTCGACGCTTTTCCCTCCGTTTTCACGAAACGCCTTGCTAACCCTCCGTTCTGAATGGGTTAATTCTCTCTTCTTCTTTCGCTCGAATCCACACGTATACCCTACGCAGCATAGACAACCGTAAAAACCCTGGGTGCTTTCTGCTCTTCGGATTATCTCCAAGGTAACCACACTGCTTGAAAACCTTAGAATGAAGGAAACGAGAAAGATTTTTACTCACGAGGATTCTCTCGTTGTGTTACCATTTACCATTTGGTAAATTCCCTGAGAAGTGTCGTCACCGTTCTTTCCAAAAATAAATATCAGCCAGTCTTAAGAAATGGACGATCCGCAAAATTGTATTTCTTCTTTTTCTTGCGAGATTCATTACTTATCATCATATCAAGCCAAACTTCTGTTCGTACAACGCGCAGCTCTTACACACCATCCCTAGCTGTATACGCGTTCCTAGAGGGTAAGGGTGGAAAACCCCTCCGCGTTCGCTGTAGAACGGACGCGTCGAGGCAGGAGCCTCAGCAGGACGGACTGCCGCCAGCACTTAAGACTATTGTTTTCAATGTAATTGGATAGCTCACTCCCCCCTCTCCCCCTTCTCACCCTCTCCTCCTCTCTCACGGTAATGCTGTTTCCACTCCCTCATTCTTCCCTCACTGGAGCGCTTTCTCTGGTATCCCTTGGGCCACCATCTACCACCGACCATTGGAAACATACACACACACCCACACAGACGCACAAATATATGTATAACGGAGAGCAGAGAGGGTGGCGAAGCGGCCATAGCCACTTCTGCTCGGGCCGGACGAACGAGAAGCTTCGACAATTATCTTGATTGTTTTATGCATATAACAAGCACAGCAAGCTCGTCCCTCCCCCATAAGGCGAAGCCCACGCTCGCTCCGGGAGAGATACGGAGACAATATTCTCCAGAGAGATAGAGAGGGAGAGTACGAACGGTGTTGTACCAACTACACACATATATATATATATATGTGTATGTGTAGTTTACATTATTATAGTGGTAATATACGATCGGTCGGGCTGACGCGAGCCAGCACGAGCGAGGAAGCAGTCACGACGAGAGCTTTCGTCGTTCTTTACCTCTCTCTCTCTCTCTCGCTCCTGTTTCTCTTCGGTCGTTATACTTCCGGCAAACCGGTGTGTTTCCAACACCGGAGTTCTCTTGCGCACCTGCTTCCTCTTATTTACAACCTCGTGGACACGGGGTGTGTACGCGCGAGGCTCCAACCTCGTGCAACCGAGTGGCCCACCTTCGATTATCGTCCATACCAGACACACAAACTCGCGTGAATTCAGGAAGGCGTGTGTGACAGTTAATATCGTTATCAAGAAAGGGTGCACGAAAGGGCTTGAGGTTTGGAGGGCTCGGCTTTCGCGACGTCCGGAGCTAGTGAAGTGGAAGTGTGGGCAAACTGTGGCAGATTGTTCGAAGTATAGTTCGTAAAAGCAGTTACAGTCGGGCAATGTACTCCGGAGTTGATGCTAAGCAGAGATAACAAATACGATTGTATAGGGTGATAAGGAAGTTCGATAGTTTGTAATCAATATGTCAACGTTGTATAAAATAAATGAATAAAACTTATCGATCGTTGTAGATTACTATCGATCGTGTAAATTAAGAATAACCAATATTGTAATTAGGATCCCTTAAGGAAATTGCCCTCGTAACAAACGGTATACAAAATTATGAAAGTAAATATTTATTGGGAACAGAGATAAGTAACGCATATCGATACAAAAATCTTCTACTCTATAATCAACTCATCAGCATTCCCAGTTGTAAATTTCCTTGAAAATATCGATGGATCTTTCGATTAATGAGCGATTAATAACGAGCACGAATAACTATCATATTTCTCTCGAAAAGTGAAGTATCTCCTCGAAAAAAATTGTGGTTTAATATATCACGTTGCATTTCTTCCCCTCTTACCGATGGAATTTCATCCACTCGTTGATGAACAATGAACGAGCCGTTGGGCCCGATTTAATTAGGATAAGAATCGTGCCGCGACGATCGCGTTCGTTCTCTCCTCGCTTCACAATGCCAGTAGCCGTTCTCGCGTGCCAATCGAAAACTCCGTTGGTTCAACAGTATGCACTTTGAGAAACGGGAGAGAGGAATAGAGAAAGGAGAGAAAGAGAGAGCGAGAGAGGAAAAGCGTTCGCCGGAGCATGGCTCGCCTCCAAGAAACATGATATACCGGGCAGCCGGGCTTGCGGGCTGTGGGTAGCGCGGTTTCCAAAAATACCGCAGGGCTTCGACAAAAAGTACACAAACTCGAATATATACGTTATACCGTACACGCCGTGCTACCGTAGGGAATCCAGGGTGGTGGCCCACGGTACGAGAGAGACACAGAGTGAGGAGGGTGAAAGCGGCAGAGAAATGCTCCGCTCGAGGGATGGAGGCGAACGAGAGGAGGTGCAACTGGATCGTAATACTCGAAGCGCCACGTGGTAATTATGTAAAAATATGATGCGGTACCGGGGTAGGTATGTGGTGGTCGACGCTTTTATGTGGCCGACGATGCGACCAGCTCCTCTCGTCGTAGTCATATGCGCTTTGCTACATGGACACCTAAATACGCGCATACACACAAATATATCAACATATATATAAATATACATTTGTATAATACGGGCAACGTTGTGGTTTTCTCCCTGCGCGCCGTAAACTTTTTTTTGCGGTTCGTTCGCCTGCTTCATTCCCATCCCTCTCTCGCCCTCTTTTCCATAACGGAATATTAAAAAGTGACCTGGCAATGAATCAGGTAAAAAATTGTTTTTGAAAAAAAAAAAAATGTTCGTGCGACATATTTCACGACACCGCGAGTCTTGTAACTCGCTACAGGAGGACTTGTGATGTACAATCGCGTTCGCAACGCCGATACTGCAAACTACGATGTAGACGGTATTTATAGAGGTGGCAATAGAGAAATACACGAATATGTGTTTATATAACTGTCTATATGTGTGTTTATATATGAGCGTATAGGACTGTGTATGAGCTGGAAAAGTTTCGACCTCTGATGCAGCGCATTCGTGCGTGTCGAGAGAGGATCGAGTATTTTCCGTGTCGAGAGACAACATCGAATATATCCAGAATGAGAGAGAGAGAGAGAGAGAGGGAGAGAGAGAGAGAGAGAGAGAGAGAGAGAGAGAGAGAGTCCTAGAGAGTGAGATAGATAGATAGATAGTGCGCGAGAGGTAGAGACGAGATATCGATGCTATCTCTTCTCCACAAGTGCATCTCTCCTTGCCTTCGTGTATTAGAACCGAGTACCTCCTTCCTTTTTTCGTAAACTTCAATGTCCCTTTCGGTCTCGTCTCGTATAATGCGGAAGAAACACGTATGGGATGTAAATAGGTGTACCGAATGCCAGCGAGGGATGACAAGTCGCGCGGAAGGACCGTTCGTTGTTTTTACACAATAAATATGTATATATATACATAGGAAGCGAACCCAATATATACGTGAACCGCAACGCATCTGCGCCGATGCACCTCGTGATAAAACCCCTCGCTAGCACAGAGAGATAGAGAGAGTGAGAGAGAGAGAGAAACGTATGCATCGGTGGCTTCGGTCGCTGCATCTCCTACCACCGACAACAACTCTTCTTCTTTTTCTTTTTTTTTCCTCTCTCTCTCTCTCTCGCTCACACTTTTTTCCAGCGCTCTTTTTTTACTACCTCCGGCTGCAATAAATAATATTTCGCAGGTGCGCGCTAGGGGATCCTGCGTGGTTGTAACGCTCCCGAGCTACATCGCTATTCGCTCGTTCCTATATACCCAAATACAGACAGAGTTCTATACACGAGTATGGCGAGCTAGGATTTATAAATACGTCCAGTGGAGTTTTGAAAAAAAAACAACATGAAAACATTAAAAAAAAAAAAAAAAAAAAAGAAGAATTGAAATTTATCGTGAAATGTTTTTAATGTCTGTAAATTGATAAATTTTTAATTGTTTTACGTTTTTAATTTCAGCATCCGTATCCTTCGGAAGACCAGAAAAAGCAGCTGGCACAGGACACGGGGTTGACGATCCTGCAAGTGAACAATTGGTGAGTCGACAAAATAATTTTTTCGTATTTTCATTTTTCTAACTGAAGTTGGACAGGAAAATGAAAGAGAGAGAGAGGGAGATAAAGAGTGTAAAATAATAATAATCGTCATCAACGAGTCTGAAGGAATTTATATCGTTCATTGCGACTTGCCAGAAAATCGTCGTTCCTGATCTCCCTCGGTTAATTATGTCCCCGCACATGTATTTCTATATATCACGCTTTCTTTAGTTTCTCTATCTCGCCCTCTCTCTCTCTCTCCCTTCTGCCGCTGTCTCTTTCTCTCGTCGCGGTGCGCCACTTTCAGATAGCGAACTTGTAAACATTACCGTGCGAGACTGAAAACGCGAGAACAGCGAGTGAAAGAGCCAAAACATGGCGGGAGAGAAACAGAGAGAGAGAGAGAGAGAGCGAGAGAGAGAGAGAGAGAGAGAGAGAGAGAGAGAAAGAGAGAGAGAGAGCCGTCTCGCTGCAGCTCGACGTACTTTATGTCCCGCTAATCTCTCGATGCTGAAGTGCCGCACCATGTTATACGTACTAGGACGCTATTATGTAGTGAGTTTACGATTTTCGGTATCTGTATCGGGAGGGACCTTTCGTGCTGCTCCTGAGAACGACAAAAGGTGCGCCGCGCTCATTCTCAAGATAGTCGCGTGTAAAAGTTCGTATGCGAGTAATAGTGGTGGTGGTAACAGAAAGTAAATGCACGAACGAGCAATGTAATGATTAGAGTCTGGAAAAGAAAACCACTCCAGTATGTGTATTGATTGATATAAATATTGATCGAGCGTTGATTCGTATAAATAATTGTCTATCGCACAAGTTACATTCGCTTAAATAATTATCAAAAACGTTTGGTTAGTAACAATAATGAATATTTAAAGAAAGAAATTCCATTGTCGCAGTAAATTAACCAAAACTTCCACGCCTCCGGAACTGTATTTTTATTTTATTTATTTATCCACAGACATGTTGTTTTTGAAAGTCGCGGTTGATCCAATATCTGAATTACACTTTTTTATCAATCTTAATTTTAAAAAAATCTTTAGTTCGTAGCAATATTGAACATTTAAAAAAAGAAATCCCATTACCACAGTAAATTAGCCAAAACTTCCACCCCTCCGGAACTGTATTTTTATTTTATTTATTTATCCGCAGTCATGTTGTTTTTGAAAGTCGCGGTTGATCCAATATCTGAATTACACTTTCTTATCAATCTTAATTTAAAAAAAAATCTTTAGTTCGTAGCAATATTGAACATTTAAAAAAAGAAATCCCATTACCACAGTAAATTAGCCAAAACTTCCACCCCTTCGGAACTGTATTTTTATTTTATTTATTTATCCGCAGTCATGTTGTTTTTGAAAGTCGCGGTTGATCCAATATCTGAATTACACCTTCTTATCAATCTTAATTAAAAACAATCTTTAGTTCGTAGCAATATTGAACATTTAAAAAAAGAAATCCCATTATCGCAATAAATTAGCCGAAAGCACCCTTACAGAGTTCCATTTTTATTTCATTTATTTATCCGCAATTACGATGTTTCTGAAAGTCGCGATTGATTCAATATCTGAAGTGCACCTTCTTATCAATCTTAATTAAGAAAAACCTTTAGTTCGTAACAATATTGAAAAATTAAAAAAAGAAATTTCATTATCGCCATAAATTAGCCAAAACTTCTACCCCTACAAAGCTCTATTTTTATTTAATTCATTTATCCGCAGTCATGATATTTCTGAAAGTCGCAGTTGATTCAATATCTGAATTACATCTTCTTATCAATCTGACACGATGTTCATACCGGAGTATTCGTGGTATTAATCTACGGAAGAGAGATGGGCGCGGTGAAGAAGAAGAAGGAGGAGAGGCAGGAGGGGTAGGATTAATGAAAAGTCTTCGAACATCGGGCGGAGGGTCGGAGATTATTATCCTTGGAAAACGCGTGTGACTAATTCCCCACCGAATCCGGCTTTATACTCCCGGCACGAGACGGCGAAAGGGTTAAGACGAAGGGAGGAGAAGAGGACCGAGAAGACGACAACGAAAAGAGGATACGCGAAAAGGGGAGGTGTGTGAGGCAGGAGAATTCCGAGCAGGCCGTCTTCGTCGAGGGCTTACGAGAAGCGTATCGGGGCTTCCGTGTCGCTCCAAGGGGACCGCAGAGCCTCTATCCTCGTCGTTGTCGTCATCCTCGTCGTCTCGAGGCAGGCTGTAGCAACCCGAACACGAGGGCCTCCGCACTGATCCGTTCGGGCTTTCGCCATCACGTCGTTTCTCCTGATGGATGTTTTCGTATCGCACCTGAGCCAACAACGGTATTACCTCACCCTTTTGTACAACCTCATAACAACCTTCGAAAAAGGGCGCAAGGTTGCGACTAAATTTTTTAAAACTCTTACAAAAGTTAACCCTCTGCCATCAAAAACTGTCATTGCAGGAAGGTTCTTTAAAAAATAAAAATAGCGAGACATCCTTAATGACATTCCCTATAATGTTTTGTACAGGAACACTTCGATTTCTCGTTTATCAAGAAAAATTAAGGGACATTTCGTCCATCGTCAAAATTCATTTTGTATCTCTCTCGTTGGTGGTTTCCAGAGTTTCTGTCTTTCGTTCTCGATTTTCCTGGTGCGAAACGGAAACGAAGAGTCTATGTTTAGAAAGAGACGGGCGTTGAAAATAATTTCACGTGACTCTCGGTATACGTGTTAGCATAACTTGAATTGCGAGCGAGAGCGAAATCTCCCTCGGTTATATACATGCAGGCTCGGTGCAGCGCCCTCGTCGACAGTTCCCGTGAATCAAACGAGATAGCACGTACCACACATTTCTCCCTTTTCGTATGCGTTTATACACGTACGTGTGTATACGTGTGCATACATATGTGTTATATCTACGTATGCGTGTGCGAATGCGCACTCGAGTTCCTTTCCTATACACTCCGCACACTATCGCGCTCTTTCTCTCGTATCTTCGGGCTTTTCGCGCGCAGATTTCGCGAGGGATATAAAACGCGGAATGAACGACCAGAGACACTTACATCGCGTGGAATGAGCCGCTCTCCAAGCCGCAAACCGAAAACATCGCGAGATATGTCTCGCCGCGCTATCGTCACGCGAATTTCGCACGAATATTTCCTTTTTCACCACGGCGAATCCGCTCCTCTCCGACTTATAAATAAAATCACGTTTAACCATATATATACATATACATACATGCATTTACACACAGACTCACAGACAGCTAAATATATATAAATGCATACAGATATGGCCAATTTTGCGCTACTTGTTTTCTCGGTTTCGGAGAGTTTATAATAAGAGACGGCGCGAAATCGATGCAACCAGCGAAAATCCTCGTGCATTCAACATCGTTGGTGTGTGCTCGCGCCTCGCATCAAGTTCACCGGCCAAGAAAACTCTCCCCGGCTCATTTCGTTCCGTAGTTTGTCGTGCGATATATAGAGAACGTTTCGTAATTGAGCACAAATCAAGTTTAAGGAGAGCTCCCGCGTCGAGTTAACATCCACGAGGGATTTGCGACCTCTGCCGACACTTGCTCATTTTCCGCCTATATTCTCTGTGACTATTACCGCGCTCTCTTTCTCTCTCTTTCTATATATATAAATTTTCATTCGTACGCTTCGTTTTTCCAACATTTATATTCTCACGCGTTAGCTAACCGGGGTAACTATTTGATAATTGCTGGGCAAAGACGAGTGATCTTGATTGCCGCGATGAGACGCGTATCAAATTAACTTTCCAAATGATAAAAGCATCGGATGATCACTGTGCTGACTTCTCGTTTAACATAAATCTTCATTTTTGCCAATTGTGATAACTCGTCATTTTTAAAACATGAATACATTTATATAAATCCTCATAAATATTCTTAACTCGTAAATACTTCCACTATCGAGCTGTCTCATTCGCGCAGGGTAAAATTTCTTTGAAAACAAAAGACGTGCGCTAGAGCCAGTAGAAATAGCGAGGGATGATGAAGAGGGCGTACGACGAGGTGGGAGGAGGGGGAGTAGTAAGGGGGTGGAGGAGGAGGGAGTCGGGAGGTGAATGTTGTACACCGTGCGAGAGAGGGTTTCGGGGTAGATAGAAACTCTCTAGTTGAATTATTTCCAGCGTGGAAACTCATGTTTCCGTAATGTAATTAGAGCATGTGGCTATGCGGCGTCGCGGATCTCGGGAACCCGGAACGTCCTGCTGCATGCACATCGAGCTACATACATATATGTATACCCCTGTGCATATATCCATGTAACGGAGAGACTTCTCCGTACCCTGTACAGAACACATAGTTTTGGTGTCTCACGTACCTATACCCCCGTATCGTCGAGTACGGGGCTTGGAAATACACCCGCTAATTAGAATACCGTCCGCGAGAGAGCGTGGGACTCGAGCAAATTAAATATCATTCATAAATGAAATAATTCGTACTCCTCTTTTATAACCCAATATTACCATACCTAGTGCCTTGATTATCTATCTTACAATTAATATAAATATAAGATTGAACAAAAAATCATCACCTCTTTTTTTTGTCCAAAGAACGCAATTACTTATTGTTTTATTGTTATGATTATAGGTATTTGTATCCATGTATTTTTGTTTATATTGTTATAGTTATAGGTATTTGTATCCATGTATTTTCGTTTGTATTATTATGAAGGGTAGGTTAGAAAAGCGTTTAGTGAACAAACGCTCTAAGACGTAGAAACAACAAAAATCATCACCTCTTTTTTTTATCCAAAGAACGCAATTACTTTTTGTTTATATTGTTATATTTATAGGCATTTGTCTCCATGTATTTTCGTTTGTATTATTATGAAGGGCAGATCAGAAAAGCGTTTAGTGAACAAACGCTCTAAGACGTAGAAACAACAAAAATCATCACATCTTTTTTTTATCCAAAAAACGTCATTACTTTTTGTTTATATTGTTATAGTTATAGGTATTTGTATCCATGTATTTTCGTTTGTATTATTATGAAGGGTAGGTTAGAAAA
>JAPYZU010005644.1:2500-10817 GCA_030523005.1 Tryphoninae sp. B BG-2022a | reverse complement strand
ATAATATAATATAATATAATATAATATAATATAATATAATATAATATAATATAATATAATATAATATAATATAATATAGTATCATATAATATAATATAACATAATATAATATAACATATTACAATATAATATAATATAATTGTAATAATATACGTATATTATATTATATATATTATATCTATATATAATATATACACGGACAGAGCTCTGGGTCACGAATACATATATAGATATATATAAAAAATAAAGGTAGTAGACATTACTAAGATAAAACTCATGGAACGAGTCGTCGAGTCGAAACGAGCACGAAGCGAACTTCGTTCTGAAAATTTGCAAAAGGAATCTTCGTCGAATTATACTCTCCGGATAATCGAGCGAAAGTGCCAGTCGAAATGACCAAGCGAGTCGCCACTCGTGCGAAATTTAACGACCGTGTTGCGGAATTCGCGACGTGAAATCTAAGAAAAAAAATAAAAAAATGTCGATAATACTCCGCGAACTCCGTCGAGAGAAGCGATAAAACCGATGAAACTAATTTTATAATAAAACGATATAATCGTTGCAAAAATAATTCACGATTTTTTGCAATGCGAACGGTGAAATAATTTTTGATTTATCGTTGATTAATTAAATAATTATTACCGAATGTTCGATCGTATAGTTATTTCTTCTTCTTCCTTTTTTCATTTCTGTACGAAAGGTGAATTCGTAACGATACAAAAAGAGATACGAGACGGTAAATTTCGCCTCGTCGTCTGTCCTCGATACACGAATTGGCGAATGCTTTCACCTCGCGAATCTCACGTATGTATCGCGCTCTCGATCTTTCGCGCGGTCTTCCTCCTTGCCCCGCGTACGATACTTGGAGTCGGTCCCGGGATCTCGGCGGAGTGGTCAGTGCCGTGAGCTGGACCAAGCGATCTCCCTCTCTCTCTCGCTCCAACGTCGTGTCCTTCGAGGCGCGATTTTTTCTGCCAACGTTCCCCCCCCCCTTCCCTCACTCTCCCTCTTTCATTGTGCGAGATCGAGCACGAGTGAAATAAAAAAAGTAGAAAAAGTCGAGAGGGGGAAAGGAGGACGGAGATTGTGGAACACACACGTACAGAGAGAGAGAGAGAGAGAGAAAGAGGCGTGCGTTACCGTTACCTCTCTCGTCCTTACGCGAGTCTCGGCGAATTCGTGAGGCGCGAAAAACGTCCTGTCGCGATTAGGAGCGCAGCTCGAGCCGAGAGGTGGCACAGGACTCTCTATACTGGTATGTATATAGACGTATATACATATTGGATATATATAGAGGTATGTATATGTATATATGTATATATAGGAGGAGGCTAGGAGCTTGGTTGCCGCACAGCGTTCGCGGCGCAGGAATAGTAGGAGGAGGAAAAGGACGTCGAGACGGAGAGAGAGAAAGCGAACGATAGTGAAAGAGAGAGAGAGAGAGAGAGAGAGAGAGAGAGAGAGAGAGAGAGAGAGAGAGAGAGAGAGAGAGAGACAGGGAGAGCGATCGAATGATACAGTGCGAACGTTATATAGGTACATTATATGCTGGGTCACGAGTTCTCTCTCTCTCTCTCTCTCTCTCTCGCTCGTTCTATCTATTTGCTTCTATTCGCGAATTCCCACACAAGCTAGGATTCGAAACTCGTTCTATACACAGCTCGGAGAGGTCCAGAAATAACATGGTAAGAAAATCATCCTTATGTTGCCAGGATCGTTCTTTTGTCATTGAAAAAATCGATGGAATTTTGAAAATCGGTTTGGTGACCTATATTTTCTGTCTTTAGATTGTCTCTCTCTCTCTCTCTCTCTCTCTCTCTCTCTCTCTCTCTCTCGCTGGTTCTATCTATTTGCTTCTATTCGCGAATTCTCACACGAGACAGGATTCGAAACTCGTTCTATAGACAGCTCGACGAGGTCCAAAAATACCATGGTAAGAAAATTATCCTTATGTTGCCAGGATTGTTCTTTTGTCATTGAAAAAATCGATGCAATTTTGAAAATCTGTTTGTTGACCTATATTTTCTGTCTTTAGATTGTCTCTCTCTCTCTTTCTCTCTCCCTCTCTCTCGCTCGTTCTATCTATTTCTTTCTATTCGCGAATTCTCACACGAGACAGGATTCTAAACTCGTTCTATAGACAGCTCGACGAGGTTCAAAAATACTACGATAAGAAATTCGTCCTTCTTATTTGGCCAGAATCATTCCTTTGTCATTGAAAAAATCGATGAAATTTTCAGAATTATTTTGTTGACCTATATTTTCTGTCTTTAGATCGACTCTTCCTCTCTCTCTCTCTCTCTCTCTCTCTCTCTCTCTCTCTCTCTCTCTATCTCTTCCTCTCTCTCTCTCTCTAGCTCGTTCTATCTATTTCTTTCTATTCGCGAATTCCCACACAAGCTAGGATTCGAAACTCGTTCTATACACAGCTCGGAGAGGTCCAAAAATACCACGGTAAGAAAATCGTTCTTCTTATTTCGCCAGGATCATCATTCTTTTATCATTGAACAAATCCACAAAATTTTGAGAATGATTTTGTTGATCTATATTTCCTATGTCTTCCTATCGTGAGACTAAATTTATAATTTATTTTTTTTAATTTGACACGTGTTCGAGAGATAAAACGAACAGATAAAGCGATTTTACTATAAACCCAACCGCCCTTACTTCTTACCATTTCCCGGACACTCCCGACTCGTTCTCATGTTATATTCAGGATTAACATCAAATTTCACAAGATAAGTGCAATTTCATTAATCTCCTCTTTCGCGGCTCGAGCTCAATCGTTCGCGTCCTGTAGTTCGGCGCGTCTCCGCTCGAGCGCTGCAAACGTCCCGAGCGCGTTCTAAATACGACTAAATACCCGCGATTTAAATCCATTTCATTATAAATTCAAACTTAATTCAACATTATCACCGTGCAAAACGTAAATAATGCAAATTTCTCGAAATACAAGCTCGTTCGTTATACAACCGAAATTCACTTAGTTCTAATGTCACGTCGTTGCCACGGATTTCTTTCCAAAGTCTTCGTACGTAACTGTCGTAAAGCTTGACAAAATGGAAGTGTCCCGTGCGACTGCAATGAAAGAGAGCGAGAAAGAAGACGTTGCGAGGGGTTGTAGAGGGTTCAGGTAAGGAGAGAGTTTTAGGTTGTTATCTTCGTAATGGGACCAAAAGTTTGACGCCCAATATACAGCGAGAACCCCCCCCCCCTATTTCTCTCTCTCTCTCTCTCTCTCTCTCTCTCTTTCTCTCTCTCTCTCCCTCTCTCTCTCTCTCCCTCTCTCTCTCTCTTACTTCCTCTTGGCCACTTCTTCGACCATCCAAGTGGGTACTCATAAACCGAATGTGAGTAACTACGTACGAATCTCAACCTCGTACTCTTGCCACATATCGACTATATTTCTATATATTTATGTATATACGTGACCATGTACATGAATTTCGTTGTACTGAATGTGGCCAGCAGGCATAGAGTGTGATAGAAAATTGAGATAGATAGATAGATAGATATAGTGAGTTGGAGAGAGATGGCGAATGTCTACATGTGAGCTAGTGCCACGTTTTACATAGAGGGTGGAAGAGGTGAAGGTGGGTTGGGAGTGGTGGTAGAAGGGGGAGGGGGGTTACGTGTGCGCCAGTGAGGGCGGAGGGTAGGTAGACATACACAGTAGGGCCGAGAGGGTTGACTGGCTCTCTACGGTCGATCAATAGCACCCCCGTCCCCCTCGACCCTCCCTCTCCCCATACCGCCCCCACCTCTCTTTCCAACGTTACACACCACGCGTCCCTCTGGGTTGAATGCATGCGATAGGCAGCCCATTGCTATGCCACCCCGAAAGCCACTTTATATTTTAGTGGCAATGTTCTACAACCCTTCGTAAGACACTTCCTCCCTCTTTTCCCGTCTCGAGCTATAATGTGTGTGTATGTGTATGAGAGAGAGAGAGAGAGAGAGAGAGAGAGATAGAATGAGAGAGGGTTGACGAAGACAACGAAGTACCGAATAACGTATCGGTCGAGACTCTTTCGTAAAGCACGAGGTAACCCAAAGCCCTTTACTAATTCTAATTTTTCATCAATTTTGTTTTTTTTTTTTTTTTTTATTAATTTTGCGACAGATTTATTCATTCGTGGATGAGTTAGAGGTTGAAATTGGCTCGTTAATACTGGCACGATGCAAGGGGGTTAATTTTATTTAATTCTTGTTTAATCTTCGCTAGTACGAAAGAAATTTGATTCAGGCGACCTAGGGAGAGGGTGAAAGAGTTTCGTGCGTCTTCTCATAGTTGCCCTCGACGTAAAGTCGAAATAATCGAGAACACGACATCGCGGCATGTCGTAAATAAGACAACTTGCCGTTTACGGGTATGGCTTTTATATATACACCCTCAACTATAGCTATAGCTTGACTTTTATAAGGGCGAGGAAATGACGTTTCGTTGTGATAGCCACGCTGTTGGGTGGGTGGAGGGGGCCAGGGAGGGGGGGGGGGGAGGGGGAGTATCACGAATATCACGGAGCAATTAATCGTCCGGTGCTACTTGGTACCAGTTCTGTCACGATTCTAAGGGTAATTTGGGGTGCTAACTCTGAAAAGATTTTCGATTTATTCCTTCGTCACGTTCTTCGTTGTTTAGTTTCATTTTATTTTTTACATTCTTTTTTATACAACGTCAGTGACTCGACTGGGCTCGATGGAAAAATGTTGCGAGATTTTTTCCTCGGTTTGCGAAGACGCGAGTGATAGAACAGTGGTACGGAGGGAAAGGGTGGATATGCAGGGAGGTGGGGGGGAGGGAGGTAGAGGACAGCCAACGAATAGAGTGGAATAGGGGATGGCCAGGCTGCTCGTTGCAAGCAGTAAAAATTGTGCCTAGAAGGGAGAGAGGGGGGGAGGGGGAGGGTGAGCGTAAGGCAAACACATAAACAGGATGGTAAAAAAAGTTATTGTCTCATCCCCGTTGAGCGGGGTGAACGGTGTACGATGCAGTTTTCCTTCCAATCCCCCCCACCCTTCTCACTTCCCCCACCTCTCTCCTTCTCTCTCTCTCTCTCTCTCTCTCTCCTTCCATATTCCATATATATTTATATGTACGCCATCTAGGTGAGCCTAACGACGTGTATCGGTGGTAATACTTACACTCCTACTTCATGTACGTCTACGTCTAGGTACACTTTTATATATCGAGCTGTATAACATACATGTGTATTTGTCTGTGTGTGTGGGGTGGGGGGGGGGTTGTGTGTGTGTGTGTGTGTATGTGTGTGTTATACAGTTATTATACTGGGTCACGTTTTCATCACGACGCGACGCGGATGATATCAGGATTGCCAGCAGCGCCGGGCGGAGGAGCGGGACGGGGAGGGGGTAGGGGGGAGGGGGGAGGGGGGCTATAGTCTCTCGTTCGCCATTGTTTTTAAACGAGACTCTTTTTTTCCCGACACACTTGCGACCCACCAAAAGTCATTCGCTCGTCATTTTCACGCCAACGACAGGAATTACATAGGACCGCGATGAATTCCATCGAATTTGTGTGAAAATCTTTTTTTGAATTCGGAAAGTATTTGTTTTTTTGATTATTATTATTATGCTTATGATTCTTCTTCTTCTCCTTCTTCTTCTTCTACTTCTTCTTCTTCTTTTTCTTCTTCTTCTTCTTCTTCTTCTTCTTCTACTTATTATTATTATTATTATTATTATTATTATTATTATTATTGTTATTACTTTTAGTGGGGAGGGGAGAAAGTAGGGTAAATTATTTTTTTCTGGGCAGAATTAAAAATAGTTCATTACACGAAAATTAGTTATAATTTTGAATATTCGTCCTGTTAATTCAACGAATTTCGTTAATGATGAAAATCGAAACGAGGTCATGCGAAGAGGAATATTAACGCGACACGATGCGTTCCCAAAGTCTTTCTC
This sequence comes from Tryphoninae sp. B BG-2022a, assembly GCA_030523005.1. Lineage (NCBI taxonomy): Eukaryota > Metazoa > Arthropoda > Insecta > Hymenoptera > Ichneumonidae > Tryphoninae sp. B BG-2022a. The sequence continues at coordinate 4,889 of JAPYZU010005644.1, read as the reverse complement.
ACTCTCTCTCTCTCTTTCGCGTTGTCTTCCTCGCTTGGGCACGTGTCCGTGCGTCCCTTAGTTTCGTCACCGCGTCACACTCGCGCCACTAATATCGTCCCGTACAACCCCTGCCAGCCTGTATCCTTCGTCTCACCGCATCATCCGCAACGGTATTCGACCTTCTCCTTCAAACCCTCTTCCTCGATCGTACCACCGGGGCATTTTCTCTATTCTCTCACCTCACTCTCTCTCTCTCTCTCTCTCTCTTTCTCTCGACTCGTGGGCTCGTGCGAGCGAGCAAGCTCGGGCCCCGCGGATTTGATTGAATTTTTTCCCAAGGAAGAAATGTTTCCACCAAATGAATCCGTCGGAATATTGCATTCCGACAAGCGATTCGATTTTTTGTTCGTTTTTAATAAAAGACTCGCTTTCTCCCACCTATACTCCCACACTCCCGTTCACTCCCTTCCTCGATCATCCTCTCCTCCTCCATGGCTCGAGTCTCGCCCGATTCTCTTGGCTCTCTTATTCTCGCCTTGCCATCCGAATGTATAGTAATATATATATATATATATATATATATATATATATATATATCTACAGATCTCGCATGATTTCGAGTCGGCCAGTACGGTTGCACCAACTTTCCCGTAAGTCTTGCCCCGGAACTTTCATCGTAATGTCGTCGTCCGGTATTTCATTAAAAAACTTCTTACTCCCCGTCCTTATAAAGCCGCGTGAGAGGGTCGAGGGGTCCGGAGGAGAGAACGAAGAGAATCGCGAGAAGAGAAGGTTATACGATAAGAGGGTGAAAAAAAAAAAGCAAGAATTCTCCTCGAAACCGATAAATCGGATGAAAAAATTTTCACAATCAACTTTTCGTACCCTATTGTCGTGCGTGATTTTTCTTTGTTTTTTTTTCCCTTTCGTCTAATACTTTCGTCTCACCTTCCCACGAAATATTGAAATTGTCACGTGTCGCGCAAGGGAAAAATCCTTGATCGCGAAATGAGATTTTGATTGATTTTTTTTTGTGCATAAATCTTCAATGGCCGCCCCCCCCTCCCCCCACCTCCCACCGTATCTCTCTCGTTCCTCCCTCCACTCTCTACCTCGGTCACATCGGCGTTACGTCGTATATCGCGTTATCGCATATACATGTAATTTCCAATTTTAATCTGGCCAGAATTTTAATAACGCGCATATCGATACTTTGTTGGCATGCAAACACGCCACCTTCCCACTCTCGCGTATACGCTCGGCTACGAACGATATACCCACATATATATATATATATATATATATATATATATATATATATATGTGCATATACGAGCGATGATTTCACAATCCGGTAGCGTTGCGGAAATGCAAACGATATTCAATAATTTCTGTAAAATTAATAATAATGATCACGATGCTGCGGTACTTTCTCTACCGGGGCGTTCCATCATATTTCCCTTTTTCTCGCTTTGGCTCTCTGTCTCTCTCTCTCTCTCCCTTTTTCTGTCTAGCTCTCTCTGTCGCCAAAGCCGGTTGATCTCGTCTCTCTCTCTCTCTCTCTCTCTCTCTCTCCCTCTCTCTCTGTCGCGATCATTTTGGACTGTCAACATTTTATTCCAACCCTTCTCCGATCACCAATACCCCCATCGCCATCGCGAATCCACAGCGCATAGGTAGAAAACGTGTACGTACACACACCTGTGCCTATATCACATTGGAGCGTTTCGTATGAACTCGGTGAGTTGTTTGTGCCCAACATATTCCACTCACTTCGAAAAAAAAAAAAAAAAAAAAAAAAAATTGAAAAAAAAGAGACGTAAAAAAATGTGAAAAAAGCAAAGGAGACGTATATATTGAATCGAAATTGTGCTCTTCGAACCGATGTGTAATATACATCGTGTAAATAAACTTCGGAACGATATTAACCTTCGGGGAATTCGAGGGGAATTATTGAGAGAGGGAGCGATGGATACAGAGAGAGAGAGAGAGAGGGGGAGAGGGAGGGGAGGATGAGGTAAAGAGAGGGAGAGAGAGGGATGAAGTTCTTCAGCAAGGAAGCCGGGGCGTTTTTCCTTGAAGCGTCGTTCCCGAAACGTCCCGTATCAGGAATTAGATACTATGCCGGATGTTCCAATCCTCCTGTTTGCCCCTCCACTTTCTCACCCCTCCTCCACCCTTTCTGTCCACTCGTCGACCCAGCAACGTCTCTCCATTTCACTCTGTCGTTCCCTTTGCTCGATGTCTATCGTCGTTTTCCTCTCGCTTCCTTCTCCTTACCATCTCCACTCTTGGTCCATAGCTGCTACCCTTGTCTCTCTTTCTCTCATTTACCGGCGATGCAATAAGAGGATAGTGGCAGCAGCACACGGGGTAAGGTAGATACACGTCCAGTTTCCAATCCTCT
>JAPYZU010005643.1:0-15324 GCA_030523005.1 Tryphoninae sp. B BG-2022a | reverse complement strand
AGTGAGAGGAGAAACATCCACCTCGAGCTCCTCAATTTAAATAGATATTTGTTAATCAGTTCGTTATTAAACCTTTGTAAAATAAACAATTTTAAACTCCTTCAGCAAGCACGCGTATGACATTCGTTCGTACGCTCCGAAGTTCCTGGATCCAAAACTACGCAGGTGAAAATACGATAACCTGTAATTCTACGACTGTCGAATATCCGTTTGGAAGTCGGGAATAGACAAAACAGTATTAAATTTAAATCGTAAAATTGAAATATTATTTCACGACAATCAATTAAAAACAACTATTTACACGAAACATTCTTTATCGACCTAGGAAGATTTTTTTATCCGAACAAAAATGTAGGACGTACGGGTGTAAAACCACTGACGAAGTGGTCGATGCGATGGATCGAGGGAAGTTCGAGACCGATTGATCCGTAGGATTTCAATTAAACGCGGGTGGAAAAATCAAGAGGGAAAAGGGCATGGTGTGCCCGTAGGTCGTGGCGCTAGAACGGATGTAACCGCAGAGCATCGGTGGCCCTCGGGAACGTGACGAGACGTTGGTTTGGTCATTTCATCGTGAACGAGAATGGCTGACTGTGTATACCCACTGTGTCGTACCATATACCTCACCCAAGGATACGTCGCAATATATATATATATATATATATATATATATATATACATTTATTTATATATGTACAATGTACACATACTCGAGCTTTCGAAAACCTTCGTGGGTTTTCATCGTGGTCGCACACCCGAGGCACATACAGACCACCTTGGCAGAGAGCTTCGTCCGTTCACCATTCCGACACCGTACCCGCACGTTCCGGGATCTCTCGTTGTCCGTTCGTCTCTTGTAAAACTCTTTTTTTTTTCCTCGTCTCCTCTCTTCCTTCTCTCTCACCCCTTTCCCAGCCACCGATTTATCCTCTTTCTCTTTAATTCCACCACGTTTGGTTTTAGCAGTAACCGCAACGACACGATATGTATATGTATGTATGGAAATACGAATGTATCGTATTCGAGTATTCTAAACTCCCAACGGCTACTGAGCCAACGCCCTCTTTCTTATTTACAAACTACCTACCTTTAACTGTGATATAAAAAGGAGACTGGAGAATGAAAAAAGTCGAGGGTGGAGCACGAACTAATTGTAACTGGCGGTGTTCTCATATATATATGTAGGTACGTACAGCAAACTTGAGAGTGGTGGAACTGATGGGAATGAGAGACTCCACTAATAGGAGACCAGGAAGATTGGTCGCGCCATTTTCGACGAGTTTGCACCCCTTTTTTTTATTTTTACACTCGCATGCCCGGTTCCTCTTCCTTTCTCTCAACGTCAACAATGTTAACGAAATATCTCTGTCTTTCTCCCACATTGTTCTTCTCTGACTCTCTCGATCCACATCGGAACTGTCTAGTACGTCTCGTCGACAGCTCGATACAACTCTAGTTCGTTTCTCCATCACTCGGATAGCTCCACTCCACTCGATTCTGTTTACTGTGGAAGATCTCGTCTAATTCGATATAGTAATTGAAAAATCGATCGGCGAAGGAATTTATTTGTTCGAGGAAGTGGACGGTGAGGGAAATGATTTTTTGTTGTTGTTTTTTTTTATTTAATTTTGTAATCGACGAATCTGGCGGAAACAGGTTCGTTAAAAATATATCCAAGCTCTACATACTCAAGGTCCTTGTACACATATAAGTAAAACATACGGGGTTTAGTGTCGAGCTGGGTATAAAGTAATTACCATAAAACTATGTAGATGAACGTAAATTACCTAGGGCTGTAAGCTATAATAAAATTCTACGCTAGTTTTTACGCAGTGTACTTCGAGTAACGTACGCTATCTACAAGACTCTATGGGGTACGTTCTATACATAGTGTTGTAAGTTGATTTTTTTCACGTACGTTACACCGGGATCATTTCTTCATTCGCTCTTAGCTCCGACTCTTTCATCGTATTTTACTGTTCCTCTCCGCCTCGAAACCCAAATTTCATGGCGGTTTTATCCAAATATCCTAGAGAGACCTCAGAGTTTTATATTTGCGTTTGGCGCGGCGGGAAAGTTTTACGTCAAAAAACTGGAGCACGATCTGTATTTATGTACGAAAAGAACATAACTGGGGTGTTCGAAACTAGGGGTTGGAGTAGAGGACTGGGAATATAAGGAAGCATGGGTGTTTCCTGGATGTCCTTTTTGTTTCTTTTACGAAAAAATAGTAGTATGTCGTTTTCAGCAATATTTCCTGCTGAATGAATCATGGAAGGTAGAAAAGCAGACTCGTATAACTTTTTTATTTATTTTCATTCGTTTTATGTGTTCAAAAAGTTGTTTAATATCTGAGAATAGAAATTGAGGCTTTAAATATAAAATGAAACTAATAACGATGTGTAATTTGTCAATGATACAAGCTTTGTCAATGTTACTTTATTTTTTCACGAAAAATAGAACGTCCTGTGTAATCCATAGATACCCCATGATCGGCAAAGTGGAAAAAAACCAAGTAAGGTTGTACCTTTCGTCGTATGTGAGAACAACGATGGTGACGACAGCCACAATGAGACCATGGAGGTCGAAAAGGTTGAAAATGCAGATCTCGACGATCACGAGGATGCGAGAAGAGCGCAGGATAAACAACCCCCTCGCGATTTTCGGGTTGTTTGATGCTGTGCATAGGCATATATATATATATACATATATATATATATATATATATATATATATACATAGAGAGAGAGGTATATATGTGTATGTCGACGGTAATGGAAGTCTACGTGAAAGAGGGGTTGCACAGGACGACCCAGCCATTTCGGTCCTGTCGCCATCTTCCGTGATATTATCTTTCTTTTTCTCTTCTTTGACCTTTTTCTCCTAGCAAGACGTTACCTTGCGTTACTTGCGACGCCTGCACCGAAAAACAAGTCTGAACGGAATTGTTCAAGCCTCCTTACAAAGACCACCATCTTCTTCAAAATTTCCCAAGGGATTTAGAAATACGACCTCGTTGTCCATGTAATTATTGATTATCTTTCAACAAAGATCCTTCTCTACACTTTTTCAAAACTATAAAAAGACTTCCTTCAAAATAATCCGATTTTAATTGAGAAATAATTAATCATATCGTTTCAATTAATTTGATTGATTTCGACGTAACGATGATAAAATTTAATCCCACTGTGTATTCCAATTAGATTTACTGCTACTCGGTCTGGTGAACACGTGCATCCGGGTATCGAGAATATCGGATAATTTCGATTAAATTAATTTTTGTAGATTAAGCAAGATTGTATATCTATCGAACGATCATTATTGCAAGTACGTATAGCACTTATCATTATATATGCTTATCGTACAAATGAGTAGTTACAGTTAAGTCGTAACATTCGCAGTGAAGAGTTTACGTGTACGAAAGCCCTTCATAATTACGATTCGGGTTATAGACCCAGGCACAACGACTTACAGAGTGACTGACCGTATGTCGAAAAGGCCATAATATAATACACGTACCCTAAATACGTAATATCCACATGAACAAGGTATGCACTACTATGGATTTACTAGCTCTGCAGTTCACGTTGCAATTGAATGCATTCTCCTGTGGTACATGTACATTCGATCCAAGACTGTACGTATGTAGTGCGACGAGGCCACAGACGTTGTGCATATACGTATGGATGGAATATCGTAAAATCTATGTCATCGAACTTAGGTGAATATTGTTGCAGCATAACAATATCGGATCTACGATTAACGATACGCCCTTCTCCCTTTCGCCACTTCGACACGGCTTCAACGTCGTCATCGACGTCGTCATGATCGAGATTGCTCCGTACCAATCGTTTTACGAGAGGCTCTTCGTCGATAAGCATTTACCTTGCGCGAATTGTTATTCAATTTAACTATTGCGATGACACTTCTAACGGATTTGCGATTATCGTTAATTCGATATTAATCGATTCTTTTTGAAATGTAATTCATACAACAACAAATTTCTTTTGTCTCAATGTTTATTCACATTGAGGTTAGATTCAAATAAATGTGGATTACATTTATGTTTTTGAGATATTTTGTCATGATCGAGATTGTTTCGTACCAATCGTTTTACGAGAGTCTCTTCGACGATAAGCATTTACCTTGCGCGAATTGTTATTCAATTTAACTATCGCGATGACACTTCTAACGGATTTGCGATTATCGTTAATTCGATATTAATCGATTCATTTTGAAATGTAATTCATACAACAACAAATTTCTTTTGTCTCAATGTTTATTCACATTGAGGTTAGATTCAAATAAATGTGGATTATATTTATGTTTTTGAGATATGCGAAGAGATTACGGGATTATTTTGTAGAAGGCGAATATCGCGAATAGTAAATTGTTATTTGAGGATTGTTCATCGATCCAGTTTCGATATCAATTGTTATCCATCGATACTAAGGTCTCTATTCAGAGGCGACAGGTATTTCGATCGGACTATAAACGATCGTCACAATGACGACAAATAACTTCAATGTCCATCAGGCTCTCATTGAATGCTTGCATCGACCTATTTAGCTTATATACTCTTATTCGTTTAGTGGACCATCTTGTTGACTTGTAAACAGCAGGAAGTAATTAGAATGCCAATCGGTAACAAAATTCCAGTCGATATGAGTACGAGGTAATTAAAGCCTCGCCCTACGATAACGTAAATTCATTTGTACATTCCATCAATCTATAGCTATATTGCATTGTACGTAATTATTTATTGTTTCATTAATTTTGTCATATTATTTAAATCCTGATACATGCGAAAGATCCTGATTTAAAAATTATATTACAACGATGTGTGCTAAAAATATAGGGAATTGAGCATCGTGTTATTTATTTGAACATAAAAAGAAGGTTTATCGATATTTTTATTTATTTGTTTGCCTGGCTACGTCGTTTATTATTTAAGTGACTGCTATCATCCACGCCTACCATAATTAACATAAAAATATATTAGACACGAAAGTTTCATCCAACCTGTCCCAGTTTGCCCAAACTCGACCGGCTATAAATCTCGAGTTATGGTAATTCATTGAAATTCTGGGGTTTTGTGGAGGCGGTAGGGGTTGGTTATCAACGAGAATATATCCTGACGAATTTCTGGTTGGTAACCGCGAGAAGTGGTTGCGTTAGCTATAGGTATAACAACTACCGCTATATACATATATAGTGATATGCCATAAAGCGTAGGATATTGAATCGATCGTGACAGATGACACCATAGTCGCAAAGGAAATCCTAATTTCCGTGGACGAAAGCTCATCATCGTTCGAATGCCAATTATTTAAAAAAATCGAAATATTCCAAAAATTGAATCAAGAATTCTCTTGAAAAAACTGTTTTTAATTGCAATATAAATCTGTAATTATACCAAACTATTTTTAATGTAAAGATAATTATAACTCGCAACAGTTTGAGTCTACCCTCCTTTGTTCCAACGTTATTGCCATCTCTAAAGCGAACGATTCCCCTGAGTGAAGAGCTATTCCAAAATTGTTTGGTGCGTCTATACGAAAGATTATATTGTACATCTATAGAACTACATCGTTATCTGAAGAAGCTTCTTCGATTTCTCTACTCTCGTTATTTCGTAAATAACAAGCCGAAATTCTTATACTTTGTTAAATGAAACAATATAACAAGTGAACCAGAACTACAAAAAAGAACATCTCCAGAGCTTTCAAGCCATCGTAATGAGGCTATGTACAAAATGATAGCTAGATGTTTAAGTACATATAATAAGGCTCTTATCTTTATTTTATATACGTCTACATGTAACTATGACGGTATGTGATTTGACGTGATGTGATTTGTCATTAAAACTGGTAGAGAATTTTATCTCACAATAAAACATAAGTTGGTGTGAACATTTTTCATTTCTCCAAAGCTCTCTAATCAGTTGGTAGCCCATATAATCTATTTTTGTTCCATTTTCAATCTTCTCCTCTTATCATTGTCAGTGTTATTACAGATTGTCTAAGTGATATATATATATATATATATATATATATATATATATATATGCGTATATCACTTGAACTTCCTTCGCTGGTCTGCTCGTCATCCGCAAAGCCATCAGGGGACCTTTAGCCCTGCTTAAATAGATTCTGTACATGTTCCCATGATATCGTGGAAATTAATGAAAGGTCTTTATCGTAAATGCTGTCTGGTCTTTCGCCAAATAATGTTTCGAGTCTTTGCCTGAATCACGTATATCTTATTACGGAGAATAATAAATCGTGATAAACTCACAACAGGCAGTGATTTATAAGCATTAAGGAATTTTGGTTCGTAATAAACTGCACGTCAATTTGGTTCGCCGCATTTTGAATAATTAAAGAGTAACATCATTCAAAAGTGACGCCGTCAACTTGCACGATTAATTTAATATAGAAAAGAGGAAAGTTTTAATATCATTCATTGTGTGATTTTATGCAATTGATAAGTGCAGAAATTATTCTTAAAATCAACTGACCTTTGACGGCGTTGAGTTTGTTACCGACCATCTGCTTCGCAACGAAAGCCGCCATTTTCCTGCTGGTTTTCTTAAGCTGCTACGGTTTTTTGAACTGCTGTCGCAGTGTTTACTCGATCCCTTAGGGAAGTTCACGAGTCTGAAAACATGAAAAATCATCGAAAATATTAGGAAACTGAAACAACGAAAGTTTACACTGACGAGATTTATTAAGCTTTATTTTCAAGGGTCGAAGTTTTATTTGTTCTATTCGTATCTATTGCATTTATTCGTTTCCCTTGCTATGAAAAAAGTAAGAATATTATTTTCTTGAAATTCTTACAAGGCGAGGGCAACATCTTTTTGTTTTCTGCCATTATATTTCCAGTAAAAATCTTATCAAAATTGATATACGAGGCAAATGGTGAAACCTGGGTTATTTTCGATTCTTACCAAAACAATACGCGTTACTTTGGACACGAGGAACATGCGTGAGTCATTGGGGTTTTGATCTCGAGCTTTTCATCTGGCGCCTATTAAGCCATCGAGATAAATAAAGAGAACAAAAGGGGACTCGAAAAGCTCGACACAAAGAATAGATCCGTGAGTGAGATATGGTTCGATATAAATCAATGAACTTGTAACAATAACAACCCGGAATTCAGGAAAAAGGGGAATATGCAGGAGGCGACGAATACAAATGGGGAAAGTGAAGTAAGCTGAAATCACGTTAATGAATGACGAAGCATATTTTTATATAAACAAGATTGAATTTGTGTCTTATACGTCGATGAATAATTTATTTCATATGTGCCTTATTGCATTTATACTGCGCTAAATTATATTTATAAAATCACTAAAAAATCGACGAATCACATAAATCGATGCTCTCATTATGCAAACTGGAATATGCGTGAACTTTCGAATTTTTGTACTCGTTCCAAGTTGTTTCAAGTGGGCGTAAAAGCTTGTGTGCATTCAAGTCTACTTCTGGTTTTGGTATTTATATTTGCCATTGACAAATGTCAAGTAAACGAAAGTTTGCAGGTTTCCCGCTCGTGTGGAACCAGAGAACGTGCATATTTTTCTGTGTGTGTGCGTTGTCGTGTTCTCTCAAGAGTAGAACGAATCGACAAATAAATCCAATGGGAGAAGAACCGAAGAGGAAAAGCGAGAAAATGGGACAAAAGAGATGCGGAGAAAAAGAGGCAAGGGGAGAGAGGGAGAGAGAGAGAGAGAGAGAGAGAGAGAGAGAGAGAGAGAGAGAGAGAGAGAGAGAGAGAGAGAAAGAGAAAGAGAGAGCGAGGATATGAGCGAGGGTGGAAGGGAGCTATGGTAGGTTTGGGTGGTTTGGATCGATAGGGAGGGTCCAGGCGGGAAGCTGCAAAGACGCCTGGCGCCGAGACGTCTCGACGCCTGGCGTCGTCGGCGTCGAGACCCCCTCGTCTTCACTCCTCTCGCTCTCTCTCTCTCTCTCTCTCTCTCTCTCACTCTCTTTAGATGGGACGTGTTTTCCTGAGTGCCTGATTTTCCGACAACTCGTGACAATAGCGTCACCATAAATACACACACAGACGTACGCGTGCGCAAGAAACGAATCATCCATATCCTCCCCATCCAACCATCGTAATGGATGAACCGGGGTAACGTGCGTGCAATAAAGAGGGATGAAAAGCACAGCACAACGCGTGGACTGTATGGGGAGAGAAAAAGCTTTGAAACAGTGTTTGTACAACTTCAACGAAAGAGATGGCTATCGTTGAAATAAACAACTGTTCGGAAATGATGTTCTAGAAAAATAAGGGGTGAACTGGCCATTGGGATTTATCAGTACTATAGAAATATTGCATGATGGCTACGAAATTCCGAATGATATATAAGTCAATCGGGCGTACAGATATCTTGATAAGTTATTATATTACAAGATATTCAACTTGACTTTTTGGTGACGTATGAAAAAATTTACTTTATTAGCACTTCGATGTAATGACACCGAAGTTGACACCGATTGTTGACAATGGTCAACAATCTTTGTTGTTATAAGCTTTAATTATGATACCTATACTATTGTTACATGATAACAAGAACCTTACTAACATTTGATAGTAAAGAAGCCAGAGGGATGAAAATCAAAGCAATATCTTTCTTTTTTTATAAATTAGTTCATTTTTCATCGATGAAATTAATCCATTGTTTTTCATGACTAATTCTCGATCAACAATCAGTAGACTCAATGAATGGGAATAATCATAAAGCTACAATCTACCACAGAAAAAATATTAAAGAAGACGTCGAATATGTAAAATAAAAGTGACTCGTGAAAAGGATTCATAATCTCCCACAGACGGACAGATAATCAGAATCTTTAGATTAAACGAACGAGACAAGTGGAACGGAAAGTTTCTTGCTTGGTGGATCGGTCGAGTTAAAAGATTCGATTCCCAAGGAACTAAAGCGTAAAACGAGCGAGTGGACCGCCTCCAATCATCTCAGCGCTTCTACTCAATCAAGCATGGTTTCTTTTTCACAGTAGAAAAGATACCGGGAGCGACAGAGAACGAGAGAGAGAGACATATATATACGTATATATATATTCTCTACATTCAAACTATTTCATTCTACTATAGAGGTCGGAATGTGCACGGAATGCTGGAAAACGAGGTTTTCGTCTAGCAAACCTTCTGACCGAGCAAATACACCGCCGAAATCTCCCATCACCGCAGCATATATCTTGGACCAATCTGTATTTGTATTTGTGGGTGTGTGTGTGGGTATGGATGTCCATGAGAGAGAGAGAGGGAGAAAGAGACGGTTGAGTGAAGGAAAGGTGAATAAGCTAGGTTCCCTCACCGGTTCGTTGATCCTCTGATCCGTGTGGTGATGGTATGTGGCCACCTCGTCGAAGTCTCTTGCATGCACATCCGCTACTGCTGCTGACTTCGAGAGTTCTAAAGGGTCGTGGGTTACGTAATACCAGGCGTACCACTACCACATCCCGAATAGACGCGCGGTCTGATTCCGATGCCCCATTTCCTCCATTGCATACGCCCCATCCCCTCCAATCCCCCGCCCGGCATCACCGCGCAGAACGCCATCGATGCACCAGCAGCGAATCTTCCTTCGGATTTCACGGACTATCGTTGAGGCAAATTGCTTCGCTCGCACGATTATTCGTGAACGCGCAAGGTCTTGGCTCAAGCGATTCTCGGTATCTCGGCGAGAGAATTTCAAAGCGATGGATACGAATCCATATTGAAGGGAGTAACGAACCACGAAGAAACGAGGCAAGCTCTGTTTTAATCTTATCCATTTTCTAGTTAATCTATTTCGTCAATTTCATCTGCATCCATCTTTCGTTCCATTGTTTCCCTCCATAGATTCTTTGTTTTCTTTAATCTTAAAAACATCTCGCATATTCTTTACACATTGTTCTATTTTTTCGATGTTGCGTATATTTTTTTCATAGGACAGAGAACGTTGAGAGTCTAACGTCTTGTTGATACGCGTTACATTCATCCAACGAACTTTAGAACAAGGAGTAACGAAAGTTGGAAAATATTTCCTCGTTAGGCGATAACTCCCCGGACATACCGAGATCCTTGAACTACGTTCTCTAGTTAAATAGAATGAGGGATTTAGCTTTGGATTCTCAAGGATAAAGACCCGTACACGGTCCGGATGAGAGCATTGGGCTCCGGCTGCAGATCTTAATGTTCTTGAGTCGGAAGAGACGCTCGTAGGAGTGTAGGAAGGCACTCCTCCCAAGAGTATTGGACTCTGTACACCGTACTTCGTTCGTACTCTGGCCTCTTCTACTTGAAACGTGCTCTCACTAGGAAAACCTTCCACGATACTCCGTCTACGGATAAGGGCTGTCGGAGAAGGTCAGTAACGTTGTTCTAACCAAGTTACTAATTCGATAATCGATAACGAGCGATTCTAACAAAATGTTCTGAAAAAATATACTCAGCGATGTATTACAAGATGTAAAAAAAATTACAAAAGACAAGGCAGTAGGGCAACGCCAAGATGTAAAAAATAAAATTCATGCTGACACGAGTGAAACATTCTTAGGTTTTTTTTTATATTCGATCGTCTAAGTGTGTCGACTTTTTATTCTTATGTCACGTTTACTTCCTCTGAGGAAATTTGCCTGACCGTTTTCTCTAAGTAGCGACAACCCCCGATATAGCCAAGGAACGTCAACCCCTTTCTCCAGCACAAAGCATCGCGGCATTTTCAAATATATACTCACCAGGCAAAACCACGAATACAATATAGCTACAAATGCCGACCCACTTTTGTCACACGAGCTTTCAACCCCCATGTCACCACCCACTCAGCCCAACTCCCTCTCGCCATCACCCTTGTCCCACACACTCTCTCTCTCTCTCTCTCTCTCTCTCTCTCTCTCTCTCTCTCGGCAATTTCGCCCCACCGTAAAAGCTGCCCTAAATCTCTTCCCAATTTTCAAGAGGAAATATTTATATCCACGAGCTGTCGTTATACGCGTCGATATTTTTTTAAAAACGACGAAAGTGAAAAATATATCGTCTGGGAGGGTTGTGCTCTGAGCGGTAGGTGTGATAGATAGCGAATATTTATGAGCTGACAGTGAAAAGACATGTATTAATTGTTTGCACTTGAAAGAAAGGAAAATCATAGGTATAATTTGAAGGTCACAAAGGGAACGAAGGAAGTACTAAAAGGTTAATCTTTTGACCTTATGACTTTGACACACTTGGTCAATAATATCTTCATTCATTCTGATTCTCAGACTTTTAATTAATAGCGAATTCTCGATTATTCATCAATTTCGTTTTATCAACGACTTCGTTGAGCAAATTCGATTGTTATAATTTACGACGTTCGAGAAGGATGGAATCGCGCTGCGTGAAAAGAAAAAACGAAGACGAGATAACGAGCCACCAGGAAAATCCGGATGCGGTGATTAAATTAGACTGCAGGCAGGAGTCTAGAGAAGAAATACTCCAGTCGAGAACGAAAATAGTCGGGATAGACAGCTGCATAAGACAATGGGGAATATAATTACTGAAACGTCGATCCCGCATTCGACGGAAAGAAGAATGAAAAAAGAACAAATTAATTGAAATAAAAGAAAAAAACATTCTACCCTGTCTCAGGAGAGCGGACTCGATGCCGCCTGACATGGAAGGGTGTGGCGAGAACCCACGCGTTTTCGCATCGCTCGTGATTTTTACGATATGTCCAATCTTTTTAATTAAGGCGATGTTATTGGATTTACCGTATGAAAACGTAGACTGAAATTCGGGGGTTGGTATGAAAGGAGAAGAGAGAGGCAAATAAATTGAGAAAATTGTGATAGAACTACGTTGTTTAAAATAAAAGTTAAGTGTGCTGCTAATTAAGAACGGTAAGATTAATGGCTTTATCGATCGGGGAATGATCAACGAGTCTCGAACAACAAGATTTTCGATTAATCATTGACTAGAGCTAATGCGGATTACGTGTTGATGTATATAAATATAAGTATGTTTAGGTGCGATACATATGCTCTGTATATATAACTACCACGTGTACTTAATTGATTATGGGGATTCTGGATAAATATGTGGAGAGCTACGATAGCAGTGTAGCGAGAAATTCTTAAGGCAATTCCCTTTCCCTATCTCACACCATCGACCTTTAATAGAGAGGGACACAGGTTTGTTTATCTTTGAGAGGAGCTCCGGTAGTTCTCTATATTTTCCACCTTAATCCTCATGCTTCTCATGACCGGAAACTTGCGTGTGTGTGTGTGTGTGTGTGTGTGTGTGTGTGTGTGTGTGTGTGTGTGTGTGTGTGTGTGTGTGTGTGTGTGTGTGTGTGTGTGTGTGTGTGTGTGCTAGTGTGTGTGTCTGTGTGTGATAGTTTCGTCCTGTGCAAAGAGACTCTTTTTTCTTTGCAATCTGTAGGGAACAGAAATTTGAGGGCAAGGATAACGAATCGGACTACAGTATACTTGCAAGGTTTAGTATATCTGCGATCTGATAAAAATTGCTTTAAGGACGTTTGACATATTTGGAACCCTCGATCTGATCTTCTTTGTTTCAAATTGAGATTTCTTTAAAACTATTCAACATTTTTTTATGATTTTAGTTTTGTTCAGACGCAGTTTATTGATAATTCCCTGGAGGGTTTTTGAGGATATTCGAGATAAAAATATTTTGGGATTGGTTGAAAGTGGAAAAACATTGGTATGAAAAAATGCCCATTTTCAATGTATCTTTTCTCAGGAGCCGTCATTCAACTTTGATCATTTTTGTTCTGTGTATCTATTATCGTGTTATAAACAATGCATCGAGCCATTTTTTCCATAGTTTGTTTCAGAATTTTCTGGCGTCGTTTTGAAATTATATATATTTTTCACGGGTCTGAATCGTTTAAAAAAAATGACTCGGCACATCATTGAATGTAGCAGTTACGTCAAAATAATGTTGATACAATGAGTAAATTTCAAGAAAAGGTACATTGCAGGTGAAAATACATAACTTTTCAGGAGACGTGATTTTCTTAAAAAGTTTGAATTTCTAATGAATTAAAACAGTAACTTCATAAAATTATTTAACATATTTCCACTGCTCAGAATTTGATGAAATTTGAATCACATATAAAAAAAGACATGTAATTTCAGAAAAAATATTGTTAAATGCATTTTTGACACTGCAATTTGTGTAATCTCCTTACAAAAACGAAAACTTGAAATGTATTTTATGTTACGTTCTTATTTTGTGCTTTCAAAAAGTGTGGACTTCGTATTGTTGAGCATTGTATGTGAATATTACGTATTTAAATTTCCTCATTTTATATCCGTAAACGTTTTTTTTTCATTCATCCGTTTTTACTGTCTCTCTTCCCTCATTATAAATTTATTCGACGTGACATACAAAGCTCACACGCATCTGCACCCTCTTATTAATCGCGTTGATTAATACCGTTATAATAATTTCCAACTGTGTAATATTGATTGATTACTGTTTCACGAATATTATTAATTACAAACATTGTCAGAAAGCCCACGTAATTATTCATCGAAAATACGCAATTCATGAGCGTGTACGACACACCATAATTAAGCTAAGTATAAATAATAAATTTTTGAAAAATGGCTTGAAATGTCAGAAAGGCGTGTTGACTTTGAGAGAGAAAAAAAAGCTGTCTCCCTCTCCCATCGTTCGTGTCGTCTCCTTCACCCTCTAGCTAGTTAGCAAGGCAAGCGTGAGGGCGGGCGACACGAACGGTGAGACAGGGAGATGCGAATCCTTTTTTTTTTAAGTTTCCCAGTTACCAAGCCAGGACGAGAACAACAAGTTACAAAAAATCGATTAAAAAGAAACTCAAACAAGATCGACTACGGAGAAAAAGTAGACGCGGTAGATCGTGAACGAGAAATGGTGCTACTTCCTTAGAGATGAACGATGTAAAATACGCTCTCGCGCATAGTTTGCCCATTATAAAAGCTCGCTGGGGAGCCAGCCCTTCGTAATTGATAGACAACAAATTATGGGCTTTCTTGCAGAATAAGCGTCAATCCTTTATACGATGTTCTTTTATTCTTAATTCTCAGGATTCTCTCCATCATCCGAGCCCTAACCTCCATTTCTAGTCTCCCTTACACAAGTTGACAAGGACAATCTTCATTTCATCAACGTGACAAGAAGACAACTCGTTTTCTTTCCAATAATTCTCACAATGATTGTTAATATTTGTTTGTATCGAGCGTCGCACGAGAATCAGACAGAAAATTTGAGTGAGTCCACTGACCTAGCTGAACTATAGGCATAGATATACACGAAGGATGTTAATTATGTCTTTGACAAACGGCATCAAAGAGACAAAGCGACGTTGTGTCTTGTACCTCGAGGCGATGAAGAGGGATGAAACCATATTAGACGAAGGCGCAGACAATCGTGCAAGGAGCGGGTCAGGAACTATTCAAAGGGCAATTTGTACATCGAAGTCACTGAATGTACCGTAAAGCGATGCACTCAAGATCTAATGAGTATAAATTGAGATCGCGTTGTAAAGTACAATGCTGAGAAATTTCACAATTACCCCCTTCTTTCGCACTCTTGGGTGCCATTTACTATTTCACGAGCGCAATAATACAAGGTTGTGTCTCGAATCGTTCTATCGACTCCACTTTTCGCACTCAGTTTATTTTTTTATTCTTTATTGCGTTCGTTTTTCACTGCTTCATTCTTCGCTCCTTCTTTCTTGTGCTTTCTAGTTCGGAATTTCCCTCGTACACTATCGTAACCTACATTCTCGATCGTTTCCTCATCGTTGCACTCAACAATTCCTCGCATCGCCCACACTCTTCGTGCTACGTTTATCCTCGGTATGGCCCGACTTTATTTTCGGGGATTCCTCGAAGGTGACGCTCGCTGAGAATTCTTTCAGGATGATTGGATAAAATTGTATCCACATTTCCCATCCAACAAGAATATCGTCATTATAATTTCGATATATTACAACTTACGGAAATATTCGACCTTTTCATCGCTACGAATCCATTTAAGGTTGTTGTAGGGTCTAGCCATCGGGGGTGAAGCATGAGGGGGGTGCCCTATGCTTATGCACGGAACCGATGAATTGTTACCAACTGCTTGTCGTCAAATTATCGTGGTATTTAATATCATTTTTGAAGGAAAAAATCTACATCAGTTTGACAGAATATGCATTTTTGACAAAGTGATGGTTATAGTAATTATTTCTATTAGTTTATGGCATTATTTTCGATAATTCGTTAGAGATGAATTATTGGAAGACGAACTGACAACAACGTAAATTATGACCCACGA
>JAPYZU010005641.1:0-13567 GCA_030523005.1 Tryphoninae sp. B BG-2022a | reverse complement strand
TTTTTTTGACGTAACAAATACATCCAAACGAAGGATGTGTCGAGCCATTTTTTTGAAAAAACGATTCGGACCCGTGAAAAATGTATTTGTAGGTAAGAGAACGTGGTAAATTTATAACAAAACTTTAAAACGATGTCAAAAAATTCTGAAACATAATATTGAAAAAAGTGGCTTGATACATTGTTTATAACACTTTAATATACGCACACAACAAAAATTGGCAAAATCAAACGTACGGTTCCTGAGAAAAGGTACATTGAAAGTAGACATTTTTTCGAACCAATGTTTTTCGACTTTCAATTAGTCTCAAAATTTTTCCATTTTGAATATCCTCTAAAATCCTACACAAAATTATGAATAAAGTCTTTCTGAACAAAACTAAAAAAAAATCATCGAAAAATATTGAATAGTTTTGAAGAAATCTTAATTTGAAGCAAAGAAGATCAGATGGGGGCTTCCGAATATGTCGAACCTTAAGGTAGTTCTATCGTTACAGCGTTACCTTTATCGACTCAACAATCACTATATATATTCTTGAAAATCGTCATTTTTTACAATCTTCCATAAGAGCCCGTGTTAAATATCGCAACATTATACAATGAGTATCTCGATCATTTGATCGATGAAGCCTGCTGAAATTTTACGCACATTTTTATATGACATCAAAGAAGCTTCAATTAGTTTTTATAACAAATCTTATGGAAACAAAAATTCATGATTTTGTTTATTATATAACAAATAAACTATCCGTAGGATCAATTTGAATTTTGAGTATGTTGTTCTTTATTCAATTTGCAACAACTTTTCTTCATGAACTTAAACGCTCGGTCCACTTGGAATGTGAGAAAAATGGGAATAATACTTTAATCCTCCACCCAACGATACGACTACCTTAAGGGGCACCGCTAGTGTAACCAACTTAGAAATAGGTGACTTTTGCGAATTTCTCGAAAGAAATCTAATAAAGTGATTATTTAGAATTTTGAGGATATATTTTTACATATTTCAATTATATACACAAATTTTTTCAAACAAAAATTTTTAATATTTAAAAAAGTATTGGATATCTCTTAAGACACCCCCCCCCCCCCGCTGTTATAGTGATAGCGGCCTTCACAAAGCCTGGAGTAAAAAAAAGGTCTTACACTAGGATATTTTTTCCACACAATCACACAGAATAGAAAAAAGAATTTGAAGAAATGGCGGGGTTCTGAAAAAAAGTGAAAATCTCTCTAAAAAGAGTGATAATTATTGGCTTGCCAAAATTACAATTTTTATGCGATCAACAAACTAGAGAGCCATTGTATAGAGAATTCAGTACAAAAAAGAGAAAAAACCCGAGTCAACGTGATAGTTTGTTTTCAAGTTAGAACTGCAGCAATTTTGAAAAATGTAGTTTTGAGAAAATAGCATTTAAATTTTGAACGTACTATTCTGATCAATGAACATTTATTTTTTAAAACTCTATAGTTCGAGAACTATTTAAGACATACACTTAAAATGTTACTATCTCATTTTTAAAAACAGAAACTATCAGGAAATGAAAAAAAATCAATTTTTTGTAAATTTCGTACAAGTGGTGCCCCTTAACCCTCCGGTAAATAAAACAAAAATGGATGAGTCGCACAAGAGGCATATCGGTGACGTTTCCTCGCGCGAGCTTCAGCCATCGAGCGTGGAAGCTTCTCCCATGCCCCTCTATTTTGCATACGTATTTCCATGCAAATTGTGCTCGCTGGCGCGAAGCTCACTGGCGCTCACGACCGTGTTAAAACGGTATACAACTTGCACACCACGATCAGTATCGTGGCACGACCATATTAAATTGCAGTCCCACACGAAACGAATGAAACCATTCAAATTTGTATACACGCTTTATTAATACTGTCTATCGTCAACAATTTTTCAAAATTCCAATTTTTATGATTTTTCTCGTTATCTATCGTCCAGGGTATTTGTCCTGGTAACAGACTGAGACTTCTCGTGGGCCAGTACGACAACGGTGGATGTTTGGGTGGCAGCAAAGCCGATTTGAACATCACCGAGGACGGTCTTCAGCGTCATGGAAAACGCAGAAGCTGGCACGTTCAACCCAACAGGGTGAGGAGAATACATTTTCATACTTATTATTATTATAACTAACCACCTCTCCCGGCTCCACGCGGATCTAATTTACAAAAAAAAGAAGTAAAAAATGTGAAGTTACTGATAACATCGCACGTTGAAAATTGGCATGCCTATTATTCTTTTACGAAACAACAATCCACCATGACTTTGCAATGGTACGAGGGTTTCAGAGGAAAAATGTGATGAACAATATTAGCGAAAATTACAATCTAAAATGGAAAGTTTCAAATAGAAGACGTTCGATTTTAAGACTTTGCACGTTTCAGTGAGACTCGAATTTGCAATGACCATTAACACAGCACGGGGACAATTACTACAAGTGTGTGGATGAAATTTGAAAAATTCATGGTTCACACAGAGACGCTATATGTAGCCTGCTCACCGTATAAGAAAATCGTTGTATTTATTCGTTTTTGCACCAGACGAAAAACCAAAAAATATTGTGTATCCAAAAGTACGCGAATAAACATAATTTTAAAAAATTACCTCTCATTGACATTTGTTGTAAAATACATTATGACATAAAAATAGCGTTGCAACGCAGGCCAGGTACTTAAAAAAAGTGCAAATGTCAAGTTACCGCCTTTCATTATAGAATTTCTTTATAAATAATGTTTGCAGCTGACTTTTTGTTACACGATACGAATAAACTTTGTTTGAAAGTGAGGCACGAAAGATCTATGGGAAAAGCACTCAACGCTTAGGTCTGAGCCCATCCGGTCCGTGGATTATTTTTTCGGTTGCTTTAACCGATGATTTCTTCTAAAGTATTTATCAGAATGATATACTGCAAAGGACAATTATAATCTACATTAAATTCCCAGGAATACTATAATATATCTATTTGAATAAGGATTCATACTGAATAAGAGTAAATAGCGTCGCAAGAAACGCAATTTTTAATTAAAGTTTTAATGAAAGAAATGGTTACTGCGAGTCAACCGTAACAGATAGAGATATGCCATCGTGGAGTTTTCTTTAGGATTTTAGAAGCACTACAATTCTCTAGTACATCATTTTTAAGTATCCCTTAAAGTTTAACCTACGTAAGCCATGTAAATTTATTTTTCGCCGACTTGGTTGCAAAATAGTGTTTTTCTTATTTACAAAAAACTTAATTAGGTTTTATTATACATATAAAGCTTCCATGAAAAATTATCTAAACGATGATTAAAATCGCATCAAAATCCATTGATTTGTGACTTTGTTTTATACTATGTAGAAATTTTTATTATTATCAATAATTATTTCTTATTATTATTATCATCATCAATTATTATTACTAATATTATTATTTATTATTGTTATTAACATGAATTGAATGGAATGATGGAAATTTATATTGTTCATCTGTCCCTTTTTTTATTCTCATTCACCGATAGAATTTTGATGGAAATGTAGATGAAAACGTGACGAGGCATTGTTGGAGATCCGTAAGGCTATCATGCGGTGTCAAAACGTAGGCGGGGCAGAAAGCAGCTGAGGGCACTGAATTCTCCAACTTCTGTAGCTTGGTGGATTTTTTGTTTGTTTGTATTTCGTCCTCGACGAGAGGACACGTGCCCGCATTCGAAAAGTGTGAAAAGCCTTGAAGGATCGTTTTTTTTTGTTTTTTTCTTTTTCTTTTGGGTTTTGGCCCTTTTTTCATACAGGATCGTTGGTTCGACTATTATAAAGAGGTTTTTATAATAGTCAAAGCCTCGGGTCTACTCTATTCGCGGGGATTCACAAGTGGGACGTTTGTTTCGTTATTCTCGCCGAACGAAACGAATCATTTTAGCAATTAGATAGACGAAAAAAATGGCTGAGCTCGATCCGCCATTTTATTTCCTTGAAGTCAGCCATTTTGTTATCCTCCTGGTATATACGTTCTTCCAATATTCACCAACTTCCAATATCACCGAGAAGATTGCTTTGTGTTTATTTTAAGATATTATACTCGCTTATCTTGAGTTCATATTTGCTTATCTTGAGAGTTAGCAAGATAAAAAAATAATTATTGTTTAAATTCACATAAACTATATACAACTGGCCCCGTAAAAAAAATTTCAGAGTAGCTATGCTCTTTGTCAAAGACACGAATAACAATTAATCATAAATAAATTTACATTAACAATACGATAAAACAAACTCTGAAGTAAATAGCAAAAAATGATTTGCCTTTAATGAATAAAACAACAAAACGGATCCGATCACATTTTCCGTCCACTACAATCTGCTCCTAGAAGCTTGTAAACAGAGTATTTCAATTTGAATACCTGATTTAAATTCTCTTGGTATGAGAATTGAATAAATATCGCCCTAATACAAAAGCAACACACTCGGGAAACGTCGTTGAAGTGATTTCTTTGCTCTTGGGTCCCTTGCTCTCAAGCTCCCCTATGTGATATGGGAAATAATGGGAGGAAAGCCCAGACACGAGAATGTCCAGGAAAAATTTGAAAAATCCTACAGATGGCGCTGCTCGTTAAATTACACTTAGTTTAAATCGCTTATCCAACTCGGTGCCAAGAGTCGTTTCGGGTCCTGCAATGTGGATAGTTTGCGGAGGCAAAAGGTTGTATTTCGACAAACATAGCTCGATTGATGTATTCGTAGAATTTCGTATGTGTGCACACGAAAGTAATTGATCGCGGAAAAGGGTCCTGCCCGCAGCCCCCCATCAATTTGGGAACCATGTCATGTAGGACCATCCCCTGTAGGACCATATGCCGCAGACTGACGTAGGAATATCGAAAACATCACCACTGCCTTTTGTATGCTGGCTTGAAAGATTTGCTGGGTTCTAGCTCCGTTTGATTCTTCCAGCCACTTTGATGGATAATCATAATTTGCACACTTTTGACAAAAAAAGTAATGGAGTAAAAAACAAATTCTTATTGCAATGTTAATCATTGCTATACTTTGGTAATTATTAACTGGTTTTATGGCTGTTTTATGGGGCTTTAAGTTTGTTATGTGAATTATATGATGATTTGATTATTTTCTTGATTTGCCTAGATCGAATCAATTACTACTGCCATGAAGTTCAGTTGAGATTCAATATCGAAGTCGAGTTTCCAATTTTTTCTCACATTCAAATTCCAGTTGGAATTTAGGTTTGAACTTGAGAAGAAATCTAATTGTAAGTGAAGATTTAAGGGAGATTGATTGGGATCCATGCTTAAACTTAATTTGAGGGTTCGAGTTTCGACTTAAATCCATACCGACGAGTAAGAATCAAATTTAAAGAGTACTTGCCGGACCTTAATGCCGAATATATATATATATATATATATATATATATATATATATATATATATATATATATATATGTATATGTATATATATTCGGCATTAAGGTCTGGATTACCACTTCGCCGAGGTTCATATTCAAATTTGCCCTTATTGTTTTTATCCGACGACTCAATTGGTACCAAAAATTGTAATTGAATTTTCTGTGAGATGGAGGATTTTTATGCCTGAATACCAGTAGGGGAAATCAGGGCCAAAAATTATAAAACTTGGATTTTTGGTTGTAGTTCGGACATTATTCAACATTGAGGCTTGATTTTTATGTTACACGATGCTTTAATTAGTTAAGTATTATGTTATTAACATAAATCAAACATAAAAGAACTGATGTCTTCCTTATAAATTAACAATACAAATCACAAAATATCCAAACATGAACAAAAATACAAAGTTCGTTAAACTATTTTAGATAATCAACATTTTTTGGTAAATTTTTCTTAACATTTATCAGTCTTACATCGATCATCCGTTATCATTCCCATGTCAGTCAACTCGTAAACCTCTAAGGATGTAAATGAAACCCTGTAAATGAAAAAAGACATTCTAAAATACTTATTCACAAAAACAATCGGGTACCCTCTTAATACTAGCCTCCACATGCGGGCTAGGTATTGCCACATTAACACTAACCCCGGAAACTTGTTAATTATAGCCCCAAAGCTACTTTTTTAGTATTAAATAACATAACAAAATATTGATTAAAAGTTACGTCAATTAAACAATGTAGCATTATCAAGTATAAAATATGCTTCCAATGAGAAAAAGATATAATCAAAACACCGTATATTTCAAGCAAAAATTAAAAAGTTGTTAAGTTAAAAATGTTCGTTACCTGTGTACAAATGTCATCTGGCACATAACTAATTCCCACAATTCGTGAACCTCAACTGACTAATTCCGAATCATGCAAGGTGATCTAGTGAGCATATTAAAACATGTGATGTAGATGTAGTGTATATAGGTTTAGAGAAATTCGGTTGTTAATACTTATCTCTGTTAATTGGGGCCCTGGTCCCCTCGATAACGAACAGAGTATAGCAATTCTGTTCTCGTGTCTTGTATTAAAAGTCAATAGTTTGAACGAAAAGTTATAATAAACTAGAGCTATCTCTTTCACACTGGTTAGAACTCAATGCTAAACTAATTCTACGAAATTTCACGTTGAGCTTATTAATTTTATTTTCCTGTATAAACATCAATCCGTTTCAAGGATCTTGACATTGTCAATTCGCGCCTCGAAAGGTTACAAATATAAAAAACAAGCTTACAAGAAATTATTCGAGCCAACAATACAACTAATCGTTTGGCGCAGCGAGGCCTTCGAGTCATCCGGTATTCGCGCCATCTCTCGTCCCGACGAGCGACCGTTACACGCGCGGTGTATTTTTGGAGTTCTGACTTGTTTCTTCTTTTGTTCCTTTCCACTCTCCGCCTGCATCCTCCGCACAGTGCCGGCCGGCTAACCAGTGTCTTCCTGCTCCTTCTGGATCTCCGCGGCCAGTTCTCGTACCGTGGACGTCTTGTTTTTGCGCTCCCGGTCTTCCTTTTCTGTTCGCTTCTCTTTGTTTTGCTTGCGTTTTAAATCTCCTCCGCCAACATACAGCGTGTTTGAACGCTCTTTCGAGATATCCAGACGCTGCTGGCTCTCTGCCTATTGGACGAGTGTGTTTCGAGGCTCAACGTGGACAGGGATACCAGCAACACCGAAGGTTCTCCTTTTTGGTTCTTTCGGGGAACCCCCTTACTTTCTCTCGTTTTGGTCCTCTTCGTTTCTTTACTTACTCTTGCTCTCCGTCTATCCCTCTCGGGTCAATGGAACTTGAACGATGTCTCGACTTTCGTCGAGCATCTCTACTTGGCTTCAACGTTGTCTCAGCTTTCCATACTCCACCGAGTACCGAGGGTTCAATGGAACTCGAACGCCGTTCAAACTTTCGTCGCGCAAGCAGCTCGTTATGCCTTCGTCATTCTCAATCCAGCTGCTGTCTAGTGTGGATGGGTACTTCGAGCTTCCATCAACGCCACTTCCCCAAAATAACTACTCTTCTAGCTTCCACTTTGTCCTCTTGTCGTTCGAGTAAAGGGATTAGGTTAAGTTATACTTGTGAAGATTAAGGTTAGGGTTTGCTAGTAAACTACGTGTGTGAGAATATTTCATCTGTGATGGATCAAAGTGATGGAAAAGCGGCTTCTCTACATCTCTCGATCACTACTCAAAACGTGAGATCCTACGTTGTTAAACTGGTCCCTAAGAGCTGGACTGTATATGTATCTTTTAAATTGAGGAATAAGGAAATCATTGATCTGATTCAAAGTGTTATGATTCCCTAGGCTACGACAACATAGTGAGCAAACATTGATGCCATTCTTCGAAAAAGATTGTCCTTCATTAGAGCATCTATGTGTCAGAGGTGGCTAAGTTACTGATCTTGGCGCCATCTTTCGTGAGTAGAGCATAAACAATGATTCGATTCAATTTAGGGAAATAGTAACCCACAGTAATCGATAGTTTGAAGATGTGGAATTGTGAGAATGCTCAAACTAGTAACAAAGGCATGAATGGTACGTTATGGACAGCATAGACTGACGGGGAATTTCATAGAAGCCATGGGCATGGCATGGATGGAACGCTAGACATTGAATGGTACCCTCCGCCATGAAAGCTCGAGATTTACCTGGATACGGTTGAATACTTCAAGGATCACCTTGATATGGACCAGTCTAGGAATTGTCTTATGGTCGATCAATAAGATGCTGGATAGAAGATCCAAGGAACTTTGGGGATTCTCTAAGGGCAAGCTACGAACTAAGACGCCGGGTTAGTCATCAAATCCATAAACATTCTCGTCGACAGTCCGTATAAATACCACTGAAGTGATGATCCAGACAGTGTTTGTGCCTGTCGCATACTGGACAGATCCTGGCGACCATAGATGGAGCCGGTTGTCCTCTCTTCTTTTTATCCCGCGTATTCTTCATTGCTGTGTCCACCTACCGTGGCAACGGGTACCACGTTTTAGCATCCTTATATGTCGCATAGGAGGGCTGGCTCAGGATCGGTGGACGGCGTGCAAGATCGCAGACAATGTCCAACGTATTATCCGCGTCCTTGTCTTCTTCTTCTTCGTCGGATTCACTCCAGGAAAACTCCTGCCTCATTCCGTTCCATCCGATCGCGAATAAGATTTCTCCTTCTCAGTGAGAAAAGAGACCTCCTTCGTGATGTGGTAGCAAAATCGGAGAGGATGGTCACCTACAAGCGCAACGCACCAAAGTGGAGCCGCGGCTATGTGTGCGCAGAGTCATCGCTATGGAATGCGCGGGCGGTTAGCCTCAAAGAACAGGACCCATGATGTGCTCATCTGCTGTTTTTATTATCTACCATTCTATCTTTCCCTTATCTCATTTTTGTAGGTCATGTATTGTTGTTTTAGGCTAGATCACGGTGGTTGTTCTTTTATCGCAGGACCTATACGTTTTTTTGTTTGGCACCGAGTCCTATGGATATCAGCACCTTCGGTGAAATTGTGATGTCATCCAGACACTACTCTACTCGAGTGCGCCTATATTTCCGCGATACTCGATGGAAATGTCGACGAACGGAACTTGCAAAATCTCATATAAAATCAGATTTTATGACGAAAAAGCATATTATATCTACTCCATTGAATCGCTGGGCTCCACTTAACCTGGAAAAGCTTTTGAGTAGCCGCTTTTTACCTAACCATTTCATTCTCGCCTTCCTGAAACCCGATAACAAATTTTAATATTTCGCTTCAAATCCTCGTATCCTACTTCGTGAGATCCAGTTTGTAGTACGACCTCTCGCTTCTCGGTAGTTCACGAGTAAATCGTTACTCACGGTACGTACGTACGAAGTTGAGTGTGCGGTAGGAGAGCTAAAGACAGAAACGAGAGGAGACGCAGCAAATGAAAGTTGCATTCGATCTGAGAACAGATTTGAGAAATAATATAAAAAGGAATCTTCGTAAATAATAAAAATGATGATTTGTATTTTGGTTCGATCAAACGCTACGATTTAAGTTGGTAAAAAGCTAATGAAAAATGGACAAGCGCAGGAGCTGTTCAATACCTGGTGTGGAAGCTGCCGAGGTTAGTCGAGTTGGGCGTGGGACGAATTCGTTTTACCTACCACGCTCGCAGTCTCTCGTACTCACTCGTGGGGTATCAATGAACTGCAAAACTCGTTCGCGTGGGATTCTATCCACCAAGCGTGGCTCAAGCTCTACAGTGCTCTATGTGTATATACACCGGATGGATAACGAATGGCTCATAACGACTCCAACACACCTTCTACCATATCGCAGTCATCGTCGTTTCTATATTTAGTAGTATTCCAAGATCTGTTAAAACACTAGCGCAACCTGGTCGCATCGAGAAAAAATGTTATCGCAGATTTAGTCCTAGAACGCCACTAGCTTGTCAAATTACCCGCCACTTTCCCTCTTGCGAATATACGAGTGACTGCGTGCGCAGTGGTACGTACGATCAACCGGAGCATGCGCAGTGGTACGTACGATCGACGGAGCATGCGCAGTAAATTTAGTTTAAAAAATGAACCCATACTCAGCAAATGAAGTTGATATCCTTCTCTTGAAAATTTTGAAGCAAATGGAGGATAAAAAATGTAGCCTGGAAAATAGCGAAGTAGAAGAAAAGAATTGTGCATAATTCTGAATGAAATATAAATTCTTAACTTGGCGAAAGGCGAATAATAATAACATAGTATAAGATCTAGACGTCTGAGAAAGGAGTGGCCACGAGGAAAAATATCGCGGTCCAAGAGATATCGCGTCGTCACGTCCGATTAATTTACTCGATTATTTATCACCCTGTCAACTTCTGTCTCGATCAGTGCGAGCCCCTCACTGACACGTGGGCGAGAAACTTACGGGTCAATATTTCCAAGCAAAAACAGTGGTAAACCTGCACGGCCGTTGCGATGATTCTTTTTTATGGCTCATGAGTCTTTAAAATGACTTTTCTTACCAATTTTCCATTTCGGATTGGACGGAAAGTCACGTATAATTTCACATGTGACAATGGCGAGAGAGAGAGAGAGAGGGAGGGGAGATTTTTTCACAATGCATGTAGGACTGAACAGATGATGCGCGCGATACATGAAAGGACACTCCTCATTACGAACGCTTGGCAGCGACACGTGCCTGTGTTCAAATTGACGTTGACCTCGGACGTCAACAACGGAAGTTGCTGACACCGTTCTCTCGACCCTTTATCCTTTAAAAACCGGGAATTCGGATTCAAACGCCGGCCTTTACGAAGTGAGACACAAATACCCTTCCTTCCTGTGACCTCCGGGCTCGCCAACCGAGAAATTACCGCTCGGTCGATAAAATAGTTTCCTGTCGCGCGAAGTTCCTGTTTTGGTAAAATGATCGCTATTATCATTGGAAATCTAATTAATACGAGCTAAATACAGTTTATAAGATTCGTTATTCGCGAGCTAGATATCCGATTCGCTAACAGTCGCCGCGATAAAAAGCGAGTAGAACGAATTGTTGGTAAGGCGTGAAAATGAGAATTACGTCACATTGAGGGACAATTTCTTTGAACGAATGATTCACTCTCGGAAGAATATAATCCTTAATCTCGTTTGAAATTTATTCAACTGAGAGAAGCAAGTTAAAAACACTCGTTTGATGGAAGGAAGGATGTCTTTTGAAGTTGGAGGGTAAGAGGGCCTCGACGATATTGAAATTTCCGTCGAGGTCGAGGCAACAAAAAAAAGATCCGTATTAAAAACAAAAAAGAGAGATTGTGGGGGATAGGAGAGTATGATCTTTTGGGATAGGCGACGACGTAAGCGCGTCGGTATTCTCGGCATGAGGGTCCTGGCTCCCAACAGCAAGTTTCTCGAGGGCTCTTTTCACGTTTCTATGGCAACCGGAAATTCTCTAGCTCGCTCTGGCGTATCCTTCAGGATCTCCCGCCGCTGTCCCTCTCTATTTCGTCTCCATCGCCCTCTGTACGCTCCCTCTGGCGGTCGTGCATTCGCCGGAGGTCATACGCCTTTCTCGGGTGGGAAAGAGACGAGGGAGGGAAAGGGGGTTGGCTGTGAAGCGCCGCGACGCCCGGTATCGACCGACCTCAACCCTCGCCCCCTTCCCCAGACCCACCTTACAGGGTGAGCCTGGTCGTTCACGTTCATTTCGTATACTTCTGTTCGTTCGTCTCTCACGCCCTCTGTGTTAGTTCCACGCTTTATACGGGCACAACCAGGGTGTACCGACACTCGGAGGTTCGTGGAAAACTACCAAACAAGCACATGTAGCAATCGTATCGGTGAACGTGTAACGAGACCATCGAAGCATCCGAGGTTGTACGAAGCTGGGAAAGATACCAGGGACCTGCAACGATAGGGTAATATTTGTATTTTCATGAATCAGCGTAATTGCAACTCCAATCCCTGGATGCCACGGAAAATTCTACCCTTCCATAGCAGTAGGTGGTCGGTACATCGGATATACTATGTATACCGCATATATATAGTTAAATACTTCATTTGTTCAGCAATATTATTTCAATCCCAAAAAGTGCCTGTCCCCAACGTCAAATCAATTCTGACGAAATTGCATTCGGCATGATTACGTTGGAAGTCCATGGATATGAATCCCAGTACAGTTTCGGTCCTGGAAGCTTGTTGGGTAACTACAGAAAATCAAACCTTTGAATTCACTAGTATAGAATAGAAGTCATTCGTTCCAACGATATACACTAGGACCTCGATTTAACGGGTTTTGGTTTAACGGGCGAGCCCCACTCTACTGCCTTCGTTCACTCCGACTTTAGCGAGTAGTGGGGCGCGGCCGCTAGCTAGCGATTGGCCTGGTGCATCGGGGGCGTGGTCTCGGCCGACCTAACTTTTACAGTCTGGCGTTTCTATTGGTGCTTTCAATCGAGGTTCTAGTGTACTATGCCGTTCATACAGTTTTGCTAATGGGGTATTGTGTAGTACGATATCGCACGTCGCCCCACCGAGCCCGCGGTTACACTTTTGTCACCTGCGACTATAAATAATCCTCTCGAAAACACGGCTGTTTACGTAAAGTATTCTTTTGGTAATAATTATTAGGTATTTAGTTAAATATTCGATATCACAAGTTCCATTGATACAAGTGATGACTGTGATGTCCATCCAGACCCACCACTGGGATCCAGGTGATTCGATCAGTCCATCTTTACCGGTTCAATCAATAAAGCTGCACAATTCATACGTAAAACAATTCCTCACTGGGTCCCAGCCTGTCGTTCTTTCATGGATGCAGACATTAGGGCTTCGATCGTTCAACTAAATATAAGTGAAAATATTAAATAGGAAGCACTTGTGAACTCGATTGTGGAAGTGCCGTTCCATAGAAAAAGTGTCCTATGTCTTGCGGGTGCTCTTGAGGAGAAACTTGGTGTCCTGTGGTGAGTTCCGCCGGGTACATGGAACACACAATCTCGAGGTAGAGAGAGGCGAAGCAACAAACAAATGAACAAATTATTTCTTCAAGTTAATGAATATGGTTGTAACATGTTTACACCGTTTATCAGTTGTAGCCATATCCTGTTTCCATACGTGATGAAAGTACGCAAAATCAATCACTTGATCCAAGTTGGACAATCGTTGGCGAATACAATAGTCAATAGTAAATGTAGACCCAACTCTATGGAAAACGACCTCTTGCACACAACATACTGCAGTACTTCATGTTCCTATGAATATCTTCGGTGTTCCAACACAATGAATAAATCATTAACACGAAGTGCATAGCTGAATAACTGTTATAGCAATTGTAGCTCCGTTGCTTGGTGATCCGGTCGATCGGAGTTCCATTTGTGGATATATCACCGGGTTCCCTCTTGGTCGCTGGATAGAACGTCTTGAACAATGATGTCGCTGGCATAATTAACGTCAGTGAGAAATTAATTGGCGAATTGGGTACCCTGCTCTAAGCAAGCATTTACGTACACGAGTGTACCTATTAGTTCCTGCCACTGCTCTAGCTGCTCTCTATTGTCAGCTCGTGGACAAAGCCTTGGTTATTTGGGCTGGCGATGTTCGATCACACGAAGCACTCGATTGCATCAAAGAAATTGACTCGATTGGTTAAAGAGATTG
>JAPYZU010005638.1:0-10796 GCA_030523005.1 Tryphoninae sp. B BG-2022a | reverse complement strand
TCTGTGTTCTTCTCGTTTATCCTCTGTCCCTCTTGCCTGTGTGGCCTCGAACCAGTTCACCGGAAAGACCGTAACCCTAGTTGTAACGTACGGGTCAATAATACCCCTAGGGCCTGGGCTATTTTTAATAGCGATATCGTGCTAACTCCCTATGTAGAAAATATATGGCTATACAGACACACGTATGTACGAATATAAGTGATAGACATGTGTGTAATACACGACGTACTACGTGGGCGTTTTGTTATGTACCTGTGGGACTTCCTTAGAGAGGCTACAGTCCTACTCGTTAACACGATAGAGAGGAAATGAGATCCCAAATTATACTCATTGTCCCTACAGAGACATATATGAGGTACACGATGCTGAATGATCGCATGTACAGAATCCGATCTCGGGTTGTTCGTACACGTACGTAAATTTTTACGAAAATTGCTAAAACGAAGCTTTTAGAGGTCAACGAGTGATTTATCGATGAAACGCGTGAGCGCCTAAGGCTTCGTGTCGTCTATGAGCGAAATTCCGTAGGGTTCATATTGTATAAATGCAGGTTCGCATTATTTGATTGGAGAAATACATATATGTATAAAATTATAATGATCCGTCAACTGGATAGTACGTGGGACAATCGTTGCTTGAAATAATGTACGTGTCTATACGTATGTATGTCTATATCTATAGGGGCTTGTATGCCTCTCCATGTAACCTGCGACAGGCCAGTATGCATGAAAAGAATGAAGCCCCGTCTTACCGACATCCTAATCGTCGCCGTCACAGGGGATCACCTTTGCTAACCCGATTATCGTTATAGCGATGTGAAATGCGATAAGGGATTTCGATCACTTTAACGATTATTGCATCGAGCACGAGGGACTACCTCCGATATACGGAAGAGCATGCCTCGCTCAGAGGTTGGGGTAAGTCGAAGATTGTTTTCTCCTGGGATTTCTCCGAACTGTTGGATGTATAATGTGACTCATTATCGTTCTTTAAAGATAATCAGCGTTTGTCGATATTCATGATGGTACTATCATGATATAAAGCAATGCTGAAACACTTTGTAATGGTATTTACTTTGTCGAAGATGAATGTGTACAATCTCTCACTTTCTTCACAACGAACGCAAACATTTCAAAATGGCGACTGACCCGACGCCTTGTGACAACTCGTCGAACAATCGGCGTTCGCGCGTTGACCGACTGGTGGCGCAACGAGTGCGTATTCCAACCTAACCTGCCACTTGATGCATCTGCAGCACTAGCATGGGCGTCGCGTGTTGAATCATCGACGCATCTTATAGAGACGTTAATTCTCTTAGAACGATATATAAGAGATTGTTGATTCAATTGTGTTTACTTTGTTTTTAATGAACGGCGTACACTATTTTTCAAGATGAATCGATGGTATCTCGGTACACTTCTATTCATCGGCTTCTTGTCTATAAGTGAGTTGAAAAAAATATTACCACTTCGTTTTGTGTTCTTCGTACGAAAGGGCAATTTAACCATTTGGCGTCGGTTTTTAATTTCAGGTAACGCCCTAGAGTGTTATGTGTGCACGAAACAAGCTGGTAACGTTGCAAAATGCTTGAAAACGATAGCCACGTGCGAACAGGGCGAGGATGTTTGCATGACGGAAGTCCGATGGGGAAGTGAGTAAATGATTTTCTTTGAATCAGAACAGTTCACCGCGTTGATACGTTTTTGAGGTTATTTTTGAGATTGATCAACAAGTGGGCGCATCTCAATTTTGAATGAATTCACTTAAGGTGCTCCATACTGGACAAGTGGAGGGCAGAAACAATATTACGTCTCAAAGAGATGCGCAGCTAAAAAAGAGTGTGAGAGAACAAAACGAGCAGATATGAAATTCTGTACGGTACTCTGGTATCAAGATTGGAAATGCTCCGATTGCTGTGTTGGTGATCGCTGCAACTATTACATCTTTGTGAGTACAGCTAATTGATCGTTCCATGAATACATCAAATTAAAGAAAATATAACTTGAAGAATAATTTTTTTTCCAGTCCAACGGCAACAGACACACTACCTCCATTAGCATGCTACTTGTTGCAGTATTGCTCCCGCTAATCAGTGGCTGAACCTGGAAGTGAAAAGATCAAAACCAAAAAAATAGGGAAATAATTTTGTTTTGACGATCTAACGATCTTTTATTCCGTGAACCAAATTCAAAATAACGATCGTCGATTTTGACGTTTTTTTTTACAAATCAAACAGCTTTGCAACTGTTTTAATCTCTCCGTCCATTAGATATTCAAAATACTTACTGCCATGTATGATGAACAAATATTTATGTATATACATTATATACATATACGCGAATATACCCGTCCATTTTTATGTATAAGATGACCAATTATAAATGGTCTTTTTTCTTTGTTATCTCGATATGCAGTGTATTATATATCGAAACAAAATTTGTATCAATTTTAACAAGAAATGATGTGTTTACGAGAAATCTCTAGATTTTATAGATTTTGAAAGTATAAAATTAATTTTTGTACCAAGGAGGATCGTCTACGAAACGTGTGTAGTATAGATAACATAATCCGTCCAATGTTTGAATGTTGTCATTCATGTCTAATAATTTGTATCAAATATTCAAGCGATCTTTCAATTTGTTTTTTTAAATAAAAATATATTTACATTCTACATAACCCATCAATCATTTTCTTTATTTTCTTTATTATATTACATAGCGATCAAAAAATGTTATTAATCTTAGATTTTCATCGACCAGATCATCTTTCCTATCTAACTTGATAAGGTATCAAGTATTTCAGATAATTTGAAGTATCTTTTACATAAACAATTTTGCTTTAAATCTTTCACGGACTCAAAGCCACTCTGATTCGGAAGACGCAGAAAACCCACCTATTTTGTTGTTTCTTACAGATACACACGTACTGTGCTCGACATTCCGATTCTTCGAGCATAAGCTATAAACCAAGGATTATCATTATATTTGGTATCAGTAAAAGATAAGCAATATCGCCAGTTTCTTCAGTAAGTACATAGGCTTCTGTCGGTCATTCTAGTTTCTAACAGGTGCTTGAATTGAACGAATGGTAGTGAGTAGTGAACGAAGTAACGAATTCTAGTGTGCCGAATATTTTCTTCTCTTTTTTAAGCATAAACGACATATCTGGTAAGTACAGATTTATTGTAACAAAACGATATAGAAAATTATCCGACACCAGTCACGAATAGACAAAAAAAAGATCTTTTAAGAGCCAGCTCGAGCATACACACAGCATGAAATCATTGACACGAGTACGATAATTAAGAGTGGTACTTGAAATATTGCTACTTTGTGTATATATACATATACAAGAATGACCAAGTTAAAGTGCTGATAAGCTTTGTGTTACAGTTGAAATGAAGATCATATCTAGTAGCAAGAACGATTTTGGTCAATCGAACGTTGATTTCGTTTATTAAGTGTTTTAAGTGGGACGTGTACGAGACAATGAACGGACTATTTATTCGAATCAATTGAATCTGATCTAAACTGGTAACAGGGGACGTCAGGGGCAAACGGGGAACAAACTAATTCCCGGGTGGCGTCTTTTATTAAGTGTACGACCGACACGGGTTGAGTTTATCACGACGCAGACTGAGTATAATACATTTGTAATACACACGAAGTTTGTTTTATTCGTCGCAATATGGATTACGATTTTACGAAATTATTGATAGTGAGTAACGATGAACGCGAGAAATTTTGTTCCGTTGATCAGAAAGGACAATTAGAAAGTGTTAATATTGAAATTGTGTTCAACCAGAATTTTCACAAAAATATGAATCTCACTTATCTATTAGATGGTACATACGATGAAGGGAATGAGACTCGACGTAATGTTTAAAGCTTTTACGAGAAGGAAGAAGTTTAATTCACCGAGTGAATCAGGCTTGGCGAGATGTCTGTCGACATTGGATTTAACGGCTTTGGGAATCGGATCGACACTCGGAGTCGGTGTTTATGTTCTCGCTGGTTCCGTTGCACAAAGAAACGCCGGTCCAGCAGTTGTATTATCGTTCGCCATCGCCGCTATTGCATCCATGTTTGCAGGTATTGTTCACTAGAATGGTGTAAATAAATAAATAAATAAATAAATAAGTCAATTCTGCAACTTAAACTTTGAAATATCAATAGAAAAACATGCGTGAGTCTAATGTTTTCTTTCTTTCACAATGTTCAGGTCTATGTTATGCAGAATTTGGTGCAAGAGTTCCAAGAGCCGGTTCAGCTTACATTTATAGTTATGTAACTGTGGGCGAATTCATCGCTTTTCTCATAGGATGGACACTCATCCTGGAGTACGTAATCGGCTCGGCGAGTGTTGTACGAGGTCTCAGTATTTACGTCGATGCGCTATTTGGTAATGCGATGAGCAATGCTTTCAAATCGGCTGCTCCCATTGAAGTCAATCATTTCTCGAAATATCCGGACTTCTTTGCGTTCGCCGTTACGATGGCGTTTTCTGGTTAGTATAATTATGAATTTTTTCCATAAGCTCCTAGTATAAAAAAGAACAATATTTAATAATGAAAACAAATGGCATGGATCAATATGATATATACAATTTTTTTTCTACTGGTTCAGCAGAGATATTTCTCAAAAATATAAATTAAAAATTCTTATTTAAACCAATGTTTTACCATTCGACAGCTGCTTTGGCGTTCGGTGCTAAGGAGTCGTCACTAGCAAACAATATCTTCACCCTCGTGAATCTCGGGGTCGTTCTATTCGTCGTCGGTGCCGGATCCATTAAAGGTATGTACCTAAAAGTTTCTTCGTGAGATTATTTAACGATACAAATAAGTGCACGAGGCACTTTTTGAAATTGTTTGTAAGAAGGCTAAATCTTTTTTTATGTATTATCAAAAAAGCTTTTACCTTTCAAAACCTCGTTATACTTGAACTTTTTTCTACCTAATTGTACATAGTCAATATTTGATATGATGGATTCTTCAAAGCCAATACCGCCAATTGGACGCTCAAGGTCGAATGTACGTCGGACGATTGTATCAACGGAACCGGAGGATTTGCACCTTACGGTATATCCGGGATAATCGTCGGTGCAGCAAAATGTTTTTACGGATTTATTGGCTTCGATTGTGTCGCAACAGCGGGCGAAGAGGCAAAAGATCCAAAAAAATCTATACCGATAGCAATCGTCGTTTCACTCACTGTCGTTTTTCTCGCTTATTTCGGCGTATCGACGGTCTTAACGATGGTACTTCCGTATTACGAGCAAGATCCTAATGCTCCGTTTCCTCACATGTTCGATGAAATTGGCTGGAGTTGGGCAAAGTGGCTCGTTTCCATCGGTGCTATTTGCGGTCTCTGCGCCAGGTGAGCATTGTTCTTCCTTTCTGTCGTTCTAAGTTCCTGAGAATTAAAACAATATTTAATCTTCAAACATTCCCACATAAAAAAATAACAAAATATTATCACGTACCAGTTTGCTCGGCGCTATGTTTCCTCTGCCTCGTATTATATACGCAATGGCTTCGGACGGTCTTATATTCAAGTGGATGGGCCAGGTAAATTCGCGCTTTCACACACCTCTCATGGGAACTTTCTCAGCTGGAATTCTCACAGGGATTTTGGCTGCGATTTTCAATCTTGAACAGCTCATCGATATGATGAGCATAGGAACTCTCCTGGCTTACTCGATAGTCGCAGCTTGCGTTTTGATATTGAGGTAAGCAGAATGAAATTTTCCTCCTCGTTGAGATGAAAGTTTGTTGCCAAATAACTGAAGATTCCTGAAAATAAATAGAAAATAAAGTGAGTATTTTTTTCTATATCAGGTACGAAGAGAGCGAGGCGTACAAGAAGGAGGACGATGATAATAGAACGGTCACATCTCTTTTCAAACAATTGGTGAACGCCAATAAACTCAAACATTCTACGAGATTCACCTCGAAAATCGTCACCCATCTCGTACTAGTCTATTGTAACTATCTTACCATTTTTACAATCATCAAATATTTTCTTCGTACTATGGCAAAAGTTGTAATGCAAATTTTTATTCACCAGTCCTGCTGTGCATATGCATGACACTTTTAATACGTTT
The DNA here is from genome assembly GCA_030523005.1 of Tryphoninae sp. B BG-2022a. Taxonomy (NCBI): domain Eukaryota; kingdom Metazoa; phylum Arthropoda; class Insecta; order Hymenoptera; family Ichneumonidae; species Tryphoninae sp. B BG-2022a. Next base: position 4,691 of record JAPYZU010005638.1, on the reverse strand, counting down.
GTGCCCTGACGACATCTCGGAGGGCAAACCGTGGATCATCATAGTTCTCTCCATCCTCGCGATTATTCTTGCAGTGACTCTCGTCCTCATTTACTTCCAACCAACATCCAGCAAGAAACTTCCGTTTACGGTAAGCACGTCTGATCGATTGAAATCACTTGGAAAAACCTTTTTTCACCAAAAAAAAAACATTTGAATCAAATTCAATTTCAATCAACAGGTCCCACTCGTGCCATTTTTACCAGCCTTGAGCATACTCATTAACGTATATCTGATGATGATGTTGGATGTTATGACATGGATAAGATTCGTCATTTGGATGGCAATAGGTCAGTGAGAAATCTTTAAAAAGTAACTAGTAAAAATCAATTGACAATTGCTCCAACGTACTTTGCTTTCAGGCCTAGCGATATATTTTACATACGGAGTATGGAACAGCACATCCAGAGAAAAGACATGCGTCGTAAAAGTAGATTCTAACGAAAAATAAATAGCGCGTAACTGAGAAATTAAAATTTTAAAAATGCGCCAAAATACTCATAGTTATGCGAACCGTATGAATACTTTTTTTATCACTAACAACAACTACGTAAGGCGACTGCGAAGACTGACAACGAAGCTTAATATCTGACATGGTAAAAATTGAGTTGTTGAAACACTTTTTGAAAAATATACATATATGTACATACAAGAATGGTCGCGTTAATAAATATCGTAACATATAGCGATGGTCGTATAAATTGTATCTTGTATCCTGTTTTTTGTTTTGTTTATAATCCAAAGAGTGACTTCATTTCGTCGAGAGAGAGCTTCGAATTGATCACTTTACCACCTCCGCTCAAAACATTATTAGCCAAATTGAGTTTATGTTCTTGAATATTTTTTATGCGCTCTTCTATCGTATCCATGCAAATGTATCTGAAAAAAAGAGACAAAACCGTCAAACGTAAAAATATAAAGGTCGGCGAGTGACGAGTGACGATATCACTTACTTGTAAATAAAAACGTCCTTTTTCTGACCAAATCTGTAAATTCGATCTTGCGCCTGATTCTCGAGCTGTGGATTCCAGTGAATATCAATCAGCAGCAAATGATTAGCACCAACAAGATTCAAGCCAACGCCACCGGCCGTTAGCGAGAGCAAAAGAACATTCGTTCTCGAGTGTTTATCATTAAAGTTGTCCATTATATTCTGAATAAAATAAAAACAAAGGATCAATTTCTATTCACGTCGGGTATTTTCTTATTAATTACTCATCTCACCTGTCGATCTTTGACTGGAACTTTGCCAGTGAACATGTCGCGTTTGATGCCTTCGATTTTGTCAAGCTCGCGACCTATAATTTCCAAAACGCTTACCCATTGGGACACGATTATGATTTTGTCACCACGCTCGGCGAGGTCTTCTACTTTCTCAAGAATAGCTCGGATCTTAAATATTGAAAATGTTTCACGTATATACTCGTGTTAAAAATTCAATGTTCTTCTAACTTCTCAAATCTCATGAAGAATTCAAAAGAAAAATCGATTTTTCGCATCTTTACCTTGGAGCTCTGGCGTTTCTCATTAAAGACCGGATTATCAGACGTGAGTAGATGCTCGCAGACTCTCTCGTCTACACCAACCTCACCTTCGTCGTCTTCACCCCGCATCGACTTATTCTGTACCATCTCGAGCAAATTAGCGTGACGAGATACATTCTCCATTCCATCTCGTTCGATGTCTTCATTATCGAGCATGGAGTGAATGAGCGATGGATGACAACATAGCTGCCGCAATCGCAGCAACAAAACGAGAATATCGTGAGATTGCACATCAGCATGGATCGACAGAAGTTTGTTCTGTGCTTTTGTGAACTGCGTATCTTTGACTGAAAAGCAAAGTATATTATGAGAATTGCTGTTTCAGAATACTAAGAACATGAAAACAGGTGAATTGTGATTGCAGCGAACTCACTGGTCGTCTGCCATGAGGGCTTGTCGAATCTTCCAGCTTCTAGTTCAAAAGTGTGAGCTTTCTCCGCTCTCTGTTGTAGGAATTGAGCAAATATGGTGCGTGAGAAAATCATGACTTTATCGTAAACAAGACGTTCCTCCTTATCGAGTTGAACTTCGACGACTTCAACGCTTTTGTCCGGTAATGAACCAAGAATCCCTTTAGCCTGGAGTTCGGTTTTCGTGCGTCGAAGCATTATGCTCTTCATCACAGTTGCGAGTCTTTCGAGACCGGCGTCATTCTTATTGTCAACCCAACGTTTCCAAACGCGCACGTCGTCGAACGGTGAACAACGAAGAAATTTGAGTATTGAATAAAGATCCAGTTCCTTGTTTTGTATCGGTGTACCAGTCAAGGCCCAACGTTTGTCAGCATCGAGAGCACAAACAGCCTCACACACCTGACTCTTGTGATTTCGGATAACGTGTGCTTCGTCGAGAATCACGCGCTTCCATCGTATCTGGATGGGACAAAATAGAAAATCAAATCAATCTTTTTACATGTAATTAAAAATGAATAATTCACAATTCTCAGATAATGCTTACTTTGAAAATAGTACCACCCAACTTATTCTGACGAGTAAGAATGTTATAAGTCGTTATGACGATGTCATTTCTTGCCAAGCGTTTTGGATTTGTTTCCCGATTGGCGCCGTGATGAAGCTCGACAGAGAGAAGATTTTTTTTGCAACGATTCTTGATTTCGGATTCCCACTGAGCAACTAACGATGCTGGCGCTATGACGAGAGTGCCACCTGAGAAACCTGTAAAAGACATTAACATAAAAATTGGAGAACAACCAACTGTTCATTGAATATTTTGAAAGTGTATAATTTTATTCATGCTTACGTTGAGCTCGTTGACTTGATAACCATCCATCCTCGTTATCACTGATATCACCATTATTTCGCTGCGCTATCGAAGCCAGGACCAAAGAAATCATCGTCAAAGTTTTCCCCAAACCCATGTCATCAGCTGCATGTTTTTAAAAAATATGTAAAATACCCAGCTGAATAAGAAATCATGATTTAAATATCAATTTAGTTCACTCGGTTGTACTCGCCTAATACACCGCCTCGTGGATTTTGGGTCTCTCGCCATAGTAGCCAAGCGAGAGCATGTTGCTGATGAGGCATAAGTGGTATTTTAAGGCCACGTGGATCTTCAGCTTTCTCATCATCTGCTGGTCTCGAAACGATTGAACCATGGAGATCCTTTAATCTCTCTATGGTCAGCTGTTGTTCTTTATCGAACGTTGCTTGTGCTTTCTTGCCAAGATCCGTTAACAAGTTGTTCGTCGTTGGTTGGAGATATGATGGATCAATCTCGAGACTTCCATCCTTGAACAATGTCTTTTTGATATCCCCCGATTTTGGAAAATAATCAGAAATCTCACTCGACAAAGATTTTGTAGTACTCGTCTCCATTGATTTCAGAACACCAAAACCACTCTCTCGGGCCTTTATTTTCGATAATTTTCTCACTATCTGCTCCAATTCTCTCTCAGCAACTTCTATACTGTGTTTAAGACGTTCACCCTTGTCTGGCAGTGCCTCAAGGTTTCCTACATTGTACAGCATCTGCGATCGAGAATAATGTCACGATTTTCACATAAGCAAATGTTTTAATTTTATTTTCGTTAAAGCCTACCCTTGTTTTAGCTAATTCCCGCTCAATTTTTTGCCGCTCAAAAATAAGGTAAGCCTTTTTCTGAGCATCAATTGGGTGAGCTGTCTTGTTCAGCATTTCCTCTTGCGCTACGGTGATTGCAAAACTTGTTTCAGGAGTATGGTTCGATATATTTTCTTTATCCTCGGATGAATCAAGATCAAGTGCTTCGATGGAATCTACAAGATTGTCAGAAGATGAAATTTTTGGTGAAGACAACATAGCAGCGGTATTTGCTTGCAGCGAAGCTCTAAGTCTCAGGAATCCAGACTGTTTGTCTTGGTTCGTTGAATCAGAAATATGGTCATCGTCCGAACTATCTACTTCAATGACTTGTTTTTCATCATCTTCTGTCTCATCGCTGCTTGACTTTTCGACTTCGCTTTCATCTAGAAAAAAAAAAATGTGAAAAAGAAACCCCTTTAATCGTATATATTGTGTAAATAAATATGTAATCTATCTTATACCATCAAGGTGTTCTAGCTTTGATTTTTCATGCACTACTGAGTGCTGTCGCGAATTTTCTGTACTGTCGACATCCTCATCGGATTCATCGATAATTGCACGTTTTGTTTTTCGAATAATCTGGTGCAACGAGGTATCATCGGAATCGCTAGGGTCTGAAAACCAAATTATTTATATATTTTTTCTTTATTACGTACACAAGAAATAAGAAAATATAAATTGCAAGAAAGGAAGTTTAAATTATCATTCACCATCGCTCTCTGGGATGAGACTTTTATTTGTTTCATCTTTGTCCATGCCTTCATCGTCTGAAGATTCCTGGATAAATTGGTGCATACTTCTTCTAATTGCTTTATGAATTATCGGTGTCAATCTGCCCTCATTAGACGAGGATGATTCTCTATTTGTGCTGAAAGGAAACGAATTGCGACCGCGTCACATTTACCATAACAAAAACATCGCATTGAATGAGACAAAAAAAGTAAACAAAAGGCGAGTACCTAGTGTACTATGAACGTTATACCAATTTGTAATTGAGGAACTTGGATAAATAAACAAATCAAA
>JAPYZU010005632.1:0-12210 GCA_030523005.1 Tryphoninae sp. B BG-2022a | reverse complement strand
TATTATATTATATTATATTATATTATATTATATTATATTATATTATATTATATTATATTATATTATGTTATATTATATTATATTATATTATATTATGTTGTATTATATTATATTATATTATATTATATATTATATTATATTATATTATATTATATTATACGATATTATATATTATATTATATTATATTATATTATACTATATTATACTACATTATATTGCATTATATTACATTATATACATATATATATCTACGTACAGTAGGTACGTAGAAGCGTTTGCGAGTAAACGAGCCACCGCGCTTTTCTCCTCGTTCCCTCGCACTGCTACATGCGCTAATAGCTTTCGTTCGTTTCACCGGCGTATCTCTCATTTTGCCTCGCGCTCTTACAATCGGTCTCTTTTTCCGCGAGACTCGTTCGAATACTCGTTAATAATATAGAAACAAGAGGGAGAAGGGGGGTGGGAATAAAAGAAGAGAAACTAAAAAAAATGAAAATAAGCGATGTCGTTGACACAACGAGACACGTGGCGTAGCAAGATGCGTACGCTACCGCAGAGGTTAACTCTTTGCCCGCTTGCTCGATTAAAAAATAATTTATGTTATTGAATAATCGCTGTTACCGAAAAAAAAGCAGAGTTGTTCGATAAATATAAACAATTTCATGAACGAAACACGCGTCGCGAGACCAACGGACGATCCGTCGTCAACAAAACGCGTTTGGCCATTGCGCAACGCTGGACTTACCCCCACCACTCGCCTATGTGTCACGGGTTACGCCCACCACGCGCTCCTATTCGTCCACGGCTACCCCCACCACGCTCGTACGTATCGCGATGTCTCGCGACGCGCATGCGCTCTCGCGCACCTACGACGTATCCAAATACTCGGCGAGGATGCGCACACGCGACCGATAAAGCACGAATTACGTTGCGAAAGGCATTTCACTTTGATATTAAATCTTCTCGCATTAAATGACGCTACGTAGATTCACTTAAATACGCAATAAAGCGAACAACTGTTTGAAAATATTGAAACGACGCGTCGTTTAATCTCGACTTTGTTCGACAACGCTCGACCCCCAAAGTGCGCGCGCATGCCCGCGCGGGCTTTTTGAATAGTGGCGCGATATTCAAATCACAGTATGTACATTATCGAATGTTTATAAGTAAATTAATTGATTTCTCAACATTTTTTACCTCCGTTTTACGCTGTTGATCGTTTCTTTATATATTCGATGAAAATTTTTGAATAAATTGAAACATTAGAAAAATAATAAATATGAAATTTTAAAAAGCACGTTGTTATTATTATTATTATCATCATTATTACTGTTATTATTATTGTTATTATTACTCCAGGTGGCAATACGCAATAAAAAAAGATGTTTTCGTCACCCGCAAGTGCATTTTTCTGCACAACAGATTAGTCAGCCTCGCGTTCGAGCTGGTACCTGTGTGTGTGCGTGTGAGTGTGCCCGTGTATTAAATAAACAGGAGTCTTTCTTTCTCATTGCAGGCCAGCCCGAACGAGAATTACGGTGCGCCCGCGCAACTTTCTACATAGATTAGGCACGAGAGTATACTTTGTAACAACGTACACCCATACTGTAATATCGCATATGGGCGGTCGTTACACACGTCCGTGAACTCGAGACGAGTGAGAGCTGGAAATTCCCCCTCCCCCCTCCTCCCCCTCTTCGCCGGCTCTTACCAGCTAGCGAGGCTTCCTATTTTACAATAAAAGTATCATTTTCGCGTACGAGACAACCGTAATAATATTCGCGACGTCGACATTCGACGTTTCGAAAGACATTGTTTTTCTTTTTTCATTTTAATGTACCACGTGCCTATGTTCATATATATGGGGCATTCCATACCAAATCTGCTGTACCTACCTACCGTACCTACTGTACGTAGATATAATATATATAATGTAATATAATGTAATATAATATAATATAATATAATATAATATAATATAATATAATTTAATATAATATAATATAATATAATATAATATAATATAATATAATATAATATAACATAATATAATAATATAATAATATAATAATACAATAAATAATATAATATAATATAATATAATATAATATAATATAATATAATATAATATAACTTAATATAATAATATAATATAATATAACATAATATAATAATATAATAATATAATAATACAATAATATAATAATATAATAATGTAATAATATAATAATATAATATAATATAATATAATGTAACATAATATAACACCATTTAGCTTTTGTACCTCTGATTTTTTGAAAATGTTGTTTTCAAACAATCATAACTTTGCGAAAAATGGGCCAAATAGAACATTTCTGTTTTGAAATTTTTCTTTTCAAACGCACTTTTCATAAAAAAAATATGGAACAATATTTTCAAAACATATTTCTATCAGATTTTCAAGTTTTTAATATAAATTGTTGACTTACAAAAAAAAACACGTACTGATCGATTTTCTTGATATTTTTCTTTTTTTTAAGTTGTCATTCATTCCTCAATTCTTAAACCTATTTAGATAATGGGATAACGATGGGATCCTATTTCTTTCGATTCTTCAATCGAGAAAAATCGATTACTCATCGAAACGACGAATTAGCATTCTCGTGTCTTCTACTCGTGCGAAAACCTTCACTTTGTCACGTCTTGGAGCATTTCACTGCTGCACTAGAAAACTGTAACGTGTCCTGGGAGAGGGAAATGGCCCGGAAGGGTAAGAAAGCGGAACGTCGCACTGGCGACGAAGATACGAGCCACCAAGAAGACATACGACGCGCAATACGACGTCCATTAACGACATCGCGCAAAATATAATCCGTTTTACTTAAAAAAAAATCGTAATTTACAACAATTTTTATGAAAATCATTTTTGCAAATTTTTCCCCAAATCGCTAAAATTTAAACAAAAATGGCGCATTCTTACTTTTGCATTCTGTTCTTTCACAAGACTTAAGGACTTTCATCCTCGCGATATTACAATTTTCTTCGAGAAAGGGACGAAGTGAAATTAAATTAATTATAAAATTAATTTTTACTTCTCCTTCTTGTTTTTCTAATCGTCTTACGACATCTCGATGCAATCTTACGTACGTTAATCCGGAGGAGGAAATTTCATGATTTTCAGAGCAGATGCAGGCGACAGGAAGAGCACGGATTAAATTGGCTGGGTCGAGGGGTAAAAACGCGTTGCAACATCGCGCACATCCATGCACAATCTCTCTCCCTCTCTCGTTCTTTTTCGACAAATGTCACGAAAGATATAAAGAGAGAGGGAGGAGGGGGGGGGGGGGGGTAGGGAGAAGGCGACGAGTAATTAAGGAACACATTCTACATATCTCGCGAGGACCGGAAGCCAGACGTACGTTCGACTCACGACCCGCATTATTTCACACAGTTTAGAAAAGTTGGGGTGAACTTCGTATGTGTACATGCATATATATATATAGAGAGAGAGGGATCGCTGACAGTGAGGACTCGAAAGAATAATTAACGAAAGTCCCCGAGTGGAAGAAAGTTTCTATATATAGGTACATGCGTTAGAAGGACCTGAGAACGTAGGACAAGATTAGGGGAGAAAAATGGTTTCGGTGTACTTTTCGTAACAGCTGCGAACGACCCACCTAATTATAGCGAAAATAAGAAAATGAGAAAAAATGTTAAATGATACTTTTCTTAATTTAATTAGGTATTTGTTTTTAATGAAAAAAAGTTATTTGTCTCATTGACGCGAGGTTATCATTCATATTATTATAATTATATTAGTATTAATTTATTTATATTTTATTTTATTTATATTTATATTTATATTTTATTTTATTTATATTTATATTTATATTTTATTTTATTTATATTTATATTTAAATTTTATTTATATTTTATTATTTTATTTATATTTTATTTATATTTATTAATTATTATCCACATAATTATAATTTAATTATTATATAATAATATTTAATTACTTAATTATTGATATTATATTATTAATTATTCTTCGTATAATTATAATTTAATTATTCAATTATTGATACGATATTATAAAATATTATCCATATAATTATAATTATATCGATATTAATTTCTTTATATTTATTAATATAATATAATTATAATTATATTAATATTATAATTAATAATAAAAAGAATTATAATTATTATTAATACGAAACAATAGTTAACCTGCTTTAAAAAAAGATAAATAAAAAAACGAGGAAATGAAGTAAGACGAAATTTTCTCATCCAAAGACCGCAATCGCCTCGACTTTTTCAAAGAGCCCGAGACGTTTTTAGATGTCTCGGGTGCACCACTCTCGGTGGATACCGGATAGTGTGTTATTTTCTGCAACGCTCAGGGGTCGTGGTCAACTTTCTCCATCGTTCCGGCGCGCGGTATCTTGTGTGCAGTGTGCCGGATCGCGTGCCGCACGGCTATTATACGGAGCATAGAGTTATACACGCCGGTATATAGACACGATGCACGGGTCGTTCCAGACCGAATGGACTAGTTCGCCTCATCCTCGTCGACCAAAATTCTCGTCCTCCTCAATTTTCCTTTACCTCCTTGTCACGATCCTGGAAAATACACAATTAATTTCGTTCACTTCCTAAAATTTTTAAGTTTTCGCAAAATAATAATAACAATAATAATAATAATAATAATAATAATAATAAATAAATAAATAAAATTACAGGAATGTAAAAGATTGAACAAAGTTAACAAATTTTGGGCAAAGATAAGAATGAGAAATTTTGAATATTTTTCATATTTTAACAATGTCTTTCCGATATTTTATATGCAATTGTTATTGTTAAAAAATTTGAAAAAAATTGGATGATTTTTGGGTTAGTTGCGAGTTGAAAGAAAAACACAATCATGGTTTAATTTTAGGGCGTCAGGGTCATGGACTTGTCCATTTGGACTGGAACGCCCCGTATATAGCGAGCCTCTTGTCGAGGTTGGCCATGTGCCACGGCCGCAAGACACGCCGGTGTGCTGGTATTACATACGTATATGTATATATATATATATATATATGTGTGTGTGTGTGTGTATATATATATATATTTAAATATATATATATAAAAGCATAGGTAGATTGGTAAGGTAATAGAAGCCATTCGATTATGCACGAGTGACAGCATCGGGGGAACAGTAAGTCAGAAAAAGACCGCGAGAGACCTGATTCAAGACATTTAAATAACTTTTATCGCGAATAAATATATTCTCGTGGCAAAAGTAATTTTTTCACCGCGCAATAATATTAGAATTTAAGAAATAATAAAAAGAATCCCTTTTTTAAATTTTTTTATATTATTATATCATCATATTATTATATTATTATATCATCATATTATTAATTATTATACCATCATATTATTATATTATTATATCATCATATTATTATATTATTATATCATCATATTATTATATTATATCGTCATATTATTGTATTATTATATCATTATATTATTAATTATTATAGTATTATATTAACATATTATATCATTATATTATTATATTAGAATTAATATTAGGATCAAAAAAATAATTACAAAACCCATTTTTTTTTCAAAATTATATTATTATATCATTATATTATTATATCATCATACGATTATATTATTATATTATCATATCATTATATTATTATATCATTATATTATTAATTATTATAGTATTATATTATTATCATATTATATCATTATATTATTATATCATCATATTATTAACGGCTATATTATTATAGTATTATACTATTATATTACTATATTATTATATTATTATATTTATAATTTCCTAAATATATATTGAATATAAAAATATATCAACAAAGTTGAAAATATGTATTCTGATAAAAAAAAAATTTTTTTTTTATTTTTCCGAAGAAATGTAAAAATTTGTCAATATTTCTTGTCGCGAGGTCTTGGCCTCGAAGTCTCACGGAGCAAACGCTCGGGAGTTTCTCTCTCTCTCTCTCTCGCTCTCGTGTGTTGGGGAAGGTTATGGCGAGGCTGATCGAGCCTTCCCTTCTTTCTTTCCCTCTCTCGTTCTTTCGTTCTACCGTAACAGCGGCAAACAGAGTGACGTAAGTGATATGACGTGCCACGCGTGAGCCACGCAGACCTGTGGCGAAGGGACGCTACAGGAAAAGAGAGGGAAAGCGAAGGGCAAGCAGCCGCGCAACACCCGTCTTAACAGCATTGAGCCCATGAATTTATAAGGGATAATCTATATATAGAAACGAACTCGCTTCACTATCTCGAAATATCCTCGGATTATTATTCGTACAATATTTTAAGAATTGTTTTTTTCAATAGCTGGAACAAGAAATTCCAGAAAGTTTCAATTCTCAATAAACCACTATTGTAATTTAAATAATAACTGAACCGATAGTTCAATCAATTCATTAATTATCAATTTTATCATCATTTAATCCAAAACTGAATGGTGATAAAGATGATAATTAAATTTTAATTACATTATTTTGTATTTTGATCATTAACGTGTCTCGATTAATTACTAAAAATCTTATAATTACAACATTAAAAATAATTCATATTTTCTTATCAACATTTTCATTTTGATGAAACTATGTTCTTACGTTATTAAAATTAATTCGTTATTAATCTAAGTAACAATTCCAAAGATATTGTGGAGTAAAAAATAATAAACATAAATTATTATATTTTCTTACTCGAATTTCGTCCCGGTGGAACTCTCGTATTATAACGACGATGGAAGACGCGCGAACGATGGAGAAGCAGGGAGAGACGACGTTATATTACAACGACGATGGCTGACTCTCTGCCTGTACAGGAAAGAGGGTGTCTCGGGACGTAAATAGAAACATATTGCGCGCTCACTTCCATCGTTCTCTGTCTTTCTCAGTCCTTTCCCTCTCTTCTGTCTTGCAGCAGTCAACCCCCCACCCTGGCCTAACCATTGTCAGTGATTCTCGCGCAGTGCGCATCGAGCGCAGCTTTAACCTTGGCTCGTCTTTGACAAAACATTATTTTCCCTAAGGAGCCATTTTGATTATTTTTCTAATTTTATAACGGTTCATTTTTTTCTTCTACCATAGATAAAAATAACAACTGACAAATTTCCATGAAACTGACCGACTCATGGTTATCTCATAGATACTGTTATAAAGCGGTATAGTTCATGAGTAAAACGCGTATAAACGTGACGAGCCCCGAGATACGCGATGGCTTTATTATGTATTGTGCGTCATACGTGAAATTTTTTCGCTCTCTGTCTCTGTCCATCTTTCTCCAAATTCGTAAGCCCACACACGTAACGGTGTTCTGGAACACGCTAAGCGGAAACGTAAGTGAGTTAAAGTAGCGTAACGCGACTTTACTGTGACGACCAACTCTTGGAGAGCATGGTCGTCGCATATATATATATATATCTTCCCTGTATAGACATATATCGTGTGGTTATAGCAACGAGGAGAAGGCCCGGGTTCATCGTCCACTTTCTCTGGCCTCGATCATCGTAGTGTACTTCGCCATACGTTTTGTACATTGAGAACCTTCTCGTCAATCGCGGATCGAATCACGAGGTGTTAAGAAAAACCTAACCTCAATCTGTATAAAAAAAGATTTCATGAGTACGCACACATATATTTATATATATATTTGTATATTTGTGTATATATCTACAGAGTTTTAGAGACGGAAATCATCGTCAGAGTGAAAACGATTTTATCATAACCTCGAAAGTACTTACTTTTTTCAATCTTTTCCTCGCTCCATCGCTCACGTTGTATATCCTCCCCACAAGGTCGCTGCCAGTTCAAAACTTCGCCACATTGACACACCGCGGCGCCTGTGTACTTCACGTCACTCGCAGCATCGTTGAGACGAGAAAAAAACCGCCAAATACATAATGTAGTCAATGAACCATTGGATGCCAGGAATCTCGACGTGTTTTCGTTTCCACAGTACCGGACCTAACTCGTGCTCACTCACTTTTCCCATATTTCGGGTAGAACGAGAACGGGAGATATCTTTTATAATGTAAAAGTATGACGCAGGAACGGTGAAGCGTAACTCACCTCACGCGGAGAGCAAACAAGTATGGCGGCCACTTTGCGTCTCCACCCCCACCACCTGACCACTTCGCCAACACGTGACAAAAACGAAAAGTCCCATGGCATTCGCACGATATTCTCGAACGGAAAACTGACAAACATTGCGGTATGGGATACACACGATCGTTCGATACTCACGTATTCTTCTTCTCGCAAGTCTGAATATCTTTACTCATTCTCTTTCTTTCATTTCATCTCACACTTCACTGCCCAATGCACATCCGTCACACGGTCCTATGGGACTGCCATCCCCCACCCCGCGGAGAATTACAGCAATTACGAGTGCAGATGTCAGCGCGCGACACCGTGGCGGAAGAAAGAATTACGGTGTCGTTTACTCCTGTCGATAATTGCTCGGACAAAAACGCGCGAAGTTCGGCGATCTCATCCGGCTGCCGCTGGGGCGGCGCTGCGGGGCAACGCGAAGTACAAGTAGCTCTAAGATTTGCAAATGGCCGCCGAGCTGTCACAACGATGATCTTTCGATCCGCGTTACGATTTTCCGACATTAATCGTTGAATAAAAAACCTCGCTACTTTCACTCTAAGTGGCGTATGATATTGCGGCAAGCTGTTTAGCTCGTGTCACGGTGAAAATAGTGCACATCGTGAGATGTATCGCCTTTCTAGTATGCGTGTATGCGTGTATCTAAAGTGCGTGAACTTTGAGGTTATGTTGCGTTTCACTAATGAACCAACATCGAAATGTAAACATTCGAAAGAATTAAGTATTCGTGACGTTAATGCGATAAACTTCGCATCTCGAAAGGTACGAAATAAAAAAATCATCAGTATTTTGGAAAGACTCATGTTTAATGTTGTTTCAGAAAACTGGTATGTCTCTCTTCCCACTGTCAACGAGTCGTAATTATCCAACGTTTACATTACGCCGAGTTTCACCAACGCATCGGGACGATAATAGCTCGGAAAATATAATATAAAGGGAAAAAGAAACGTTTCGATAAACCACGTCGAGATTGTCTCCATTACAGACTCATAAGTGAGAGACACACGAGAACTCAGGATACGACGGCGACGCGTTTTCTCTATCTCTTTGCGGACATCCTGCTGCTGCTGGACCGCTGCATCATCCGTTCGTTTTCTCCTCCTCCTCCTCGTATGTATTATATCGTTTGCACGATGCTTACACATCAATTTTAGTCACAGTGTCGTTAACCCTTGCCTGGCCTCGTGCATAAATTCCACGATGATAAGACTACTCTGAAGATCTTGAATAAATTCTTATTGTTTTTTGTAATCTTTTTATGAATTTATTTTTTCATGATAAAGATGAGATAAATATGTTTCTTTTTTCTTTCAGAAAATGAAGTGTAAACCAATCACTGACAGAATCAACGATACAAATTTAACTTGGAGTTACATTTATTCCTGGAGCATTTTCTACAATGAAAAATTGTTACTCATATACGTAGGATGCAATTCTATTCTGAGAGACATGAAACAAAGTCCCAGCTATTGATAAACCACGGTGCAATTTTTCTCCATCGGTAATTTCCAGCGGTAAACTTTTGGATCGTTTCTTTTTTTTTTTGTCATTATTCTACGCCCATGACGAAAGGTGGGCATGCGGTGTACAATAGACGTACGTGTAGGTGTCACGCTGTACATACCTAGCTATATATATTTACAAGTATGTGAATAAATATATATATGCAGGTGTGTGTGTGTCTGGTGAATGGTGCGGGCTCTGGGTAACGCGGCAACGCGACCGAGCTAACGGTGCTCTGCCCTCGATATAGTATGCGCCGTACTATAGAGCGCTCCCGAAGCTCGCTCAACGGGCTCTCCTGTTATTGTGAAACTGCTCGTGCACGCAAGTATTATGACAGAGAGAAGAGCAAAAGTAGCGACCGAGAAAGGAACCCGGATTTTTTTCTCTATCTAACTACAACGATTCGCTACATATATATATACAGGTACAAATATATCAAATAGTCGCTATTTATCGACTGTATTTATCACAATTTTTTCCTCATTAAAAAAATCATTTTTTATTACAATTTTGTTCTTTGTTTTTTTCAATTATATTTCAATTTTTAGATTCTATGGAAGATTGGTGAAAACATTAACGTCGTACAAGCATTATCAATTGTTATACATGATGGATGGAAGAAGAATAATAAAATAAAGAAGAGCTTTCCTTGCGCGAGGGAGGTGTGTGACGGAAGTCTCGAGCGGACCAAGCACGACACACTTACATCCTCGGTCGTTCTCTCGTCCTTTGTCCATTGCTTTTCTTTTATTTTTTGCAGATCAGTCCCACGATGCTATACGTAATAACGATATCGCCCAAATGATCTCTCGGTCGTTGAGAATGATAAAACCATTTCGAAAAAAAAAAAACAAAACGAAAAATAATGCGTTTCTCGAGGATATCGGACACTGCGATCAACCGTGATAAAAAAAAATCAGCGGGCGATGATGATTAACGATACGTGGCGATCTTTCGATCGCATAAACAAATATATACGTGGATCGATGATGCATTGATCTTTATCATAAATTTACCGCGTCGAGGCGTCGCGATCGATCGAGTAATAATGACAATTGCGAATTTGTTTTGCAACGAACGGCGATCAATTATAATCGTTCGCAATCGCCGATATGCGTCGATTGCAAGCGATGCGAAGCTCGATAACAATAATGTGCATTTATGCTTTTCTTTATTATTATTATTATTATTTATTATCGTTGGATTTCACAGGGCATTGTCCGCTATATCTCTCTCTCCCATCTTCGCCTCGTTTTTTTCCACTCTTTTCATCTCGAGCTTTATGAAAATTAACGATTCTCGAAGTTAACAGGTATTTTCTTATTTCTACCTTGTCATTTTTATAAATAAAAATATTAGATATATGATAATTATTTAGAGTAAGAAATATATTTACGTATACATAGATTAGAGTACAAAAACAAATCAACACACGAGCCCATGTAAACATAAATATTGGCCGGCGATTCGATAGTGGTCAAATACGTACAAAGAGATCAAAGGGTTTATAATTTCTTTTCTAGCTTAGCGACTGTTCCTTTAGTTCATGCGACAAGTCTTCAGTCTCGTAGAGATCTTTGTCAAGAATAGATGGACCTTGCCTGGCGTTATTAATACAGTTAAATAGTTAATTGGACATCTATCTGAGTTATAATTATTTCTCAACCAATTTCCAATAAAAAAAATTATAAAATCGAGGACAATTTTTGGACCCGGTAACGTTTATACGTCGGTCGTGGAAAGTTTGTTTTTTTTTCGGTTCTTTTCATTTTTTAAAGAGCGTGAGGTAGAGGTAGCGCAAAGAGATCGGCCCGGAGTAGACTCCTGCGGTGTCTCGAGACGAACAAGACGAAGTGGCACGATGTACCGTAAGAGACATTTCACTGGCGTTGATATTTCATTATTTCGTCACCCGTAACTTTTGTAACGTGACTGATTTTATTGGTTAATGTTTTTTCCTGGGTCTCGTTTCGCTTGTTGTTATTTATCGCGGTGCATAGAGAATGCGAAGAATTGCACGACCAATCTTTCTTCTTTTCTCGCCCCCTCTTGACGTATCGACCACGATCATTGCGTTATAATCAAAATAATGATAATAATGATAATATTAAAATAATGCTGATAATAATAATAATAATATTAAAATAATGATAATAATAATATTGAAATAATGATAATAACAATAATATTAAAATAATGATGATAATAATATTGAAATAATGACAATATAAAATAATGATGATAATAATAATATTAAAATAATAATAATAATATTGAAATAATGATAATCATAATAATATTGAAATAATGATAATAATAATAATATTGAAATAATGATGATAATAATAATAATATTAAAATAATGATAATAATAATAATATTAAAATAATGATAATAATAATAATATTATTAAAATAATGGTAATAATAATAAAATAATGATAATAACAATATTGAAATAATGATAATAATAATAATATTAAAATAATAATAATAATAATATCAAAATAATGGTAATAATAATAAAATAATGATAATAACAATATTGATATAATGATAATAA
>JAPYZU010005630.1:0-10000 GCA_030523005.1 Tryphoninae sp. B BG-2022a | reverse complement strand
CGTTGAACTGAGACCGAGAGAAAGAGACAGAGAGGGAAGGGGAGAGAGAGAGAGAAGTTGCGCCGGGCGGCGAGACTATCAGGGTCATTAGTTACGGATGTCCCATCCAAACCGGGACCATTCTCGTCTCGATAAACGCGCGCGCGGAGAGCAAAGAAATCGAACTCCCCTTCTCTCTCTCTCCCTCATTCTCTCATTCTCGACTCGTGGTTGAAGTGTTGCTCTTCATGGGCCGAAGGAAAGAAGCGAGGGAGTACCAGAGACGAGAACGGAAGAAATAAGAAGAGAACAAAACTGAAATGAGAGAAAAAAAAGAAAACGAAAATAGCCGCCACGAGAGAAAGAAGAAAGGTCCGGGGAGAAGGATTGGTGAGGGTGAAAAAAAGACGGCAACAAATAATATCTATAACCTCCCCCTCGGGCCCCTACCTCATGGTAATATAACGGTCAGGCTGTTTTGGCTCGGTTATCCAAGTGTCTTAAAGTGCACTACGTTGTCCGGGAGATATGCCGGAGAAATCTTGCATACCGGTCCATCTCGTTATTTCACGTCGCGCCTCGTCGGCTTTATAACCTTCCTACCCATCTCCCCCGCTCTCGTCCGGAGGATGAGAGAATCGGAAAGAGAGAGAGAGAGAGAGAGAGAAAAGAAGAGACGATGACGAGGAGGAGAGAGAAATGAACGCGCCACTCACAAAAACCTTTTGAAAATCATTGAAGACGACACGTAAGGAGTGGGGGAACATCGAACCCGGAGTGGGAGTAGCGAGGATGAGGAGTGGGAGAAGTGGTACAATCGAGTGACGCGAGAGGCGCTCGCATCATCCTCTCTTTCTTAAGTATATCATTCCGCACTCTTTTACTTCTCTCCGATAACGTTTCTTCTCATTTTCGCCTTGCCACGAATACACGTGATTAAGAATTCTGAGAATAAAGCCCGAGCCAGCGGTGTTTCGTACACTTTTTGACATCGAATCTTCCAATCACCCGAGTCCCTCTTTGCCATAATGGACCCAAAATTCTACGAGTTTTACTGATGGACACCCAAGAATTTTTCTTCAACTCGTTATGACTTCTTTATCAGCTTCTTTTCCCCCACACTCGTAAATTCGTGCGTGACTTCTTTCCTATCTCCGTCGTTTACGCATCGAGTAGTGTCTCGCTGCCAAGTTTTGTAAACCTTCGATGCCTCCTTTGCTCCGTTCGAGAACAGGAACGAGCCGAAGCTCGAGTTTCATTGGCGATATAATTTTTTGAAATTAAAACGAGAGAGAGTGCTCGTACAAAAGTAGATTGCACGCGTGTCACGGTTAATCGGACAAGTTGCTCTTTCGAAAGAGTTCTCGAACAGGTTCTTACGCCTCGAGGCTCATGGCAATATACATATATACATACCTACATATTTATTTATACGTATGTATATCTTATACTCGTACACCGTCGAGCACCGTGACAGAATGCAGCGAGAGTGATTCGATAGGGAGCTCAACGAAACGGACGCGCCAGTGTCGTTGTACGACGATCTTGGCACTCTCGACCATCGTCCCACTCTTCCTCTTTACTTTCGTTACTGTACGCACATTCACGTGTCCAAACGTCCCGTGGCAAGACGCGAGGACTTTGAGCCTGTACACGATCGCCCTCTGTCGGAGAAAGATGAAAATATAATCCGAATTACCTACTGTGTCATTATCTTTGTCCTTTTTTTTCTTTCTACCATTTTCAAGGACACTGAGCGGATGAAAAAAAAATCCCACGAGTTGTAAATTATTTTGAAAATCAAAGTCCGTTCGATTTGGGTCAGAGTTTTGTACGTAACGAGAAAAACAATTCCGTTACACCTTGAACTCGTACATGCACGTGTATGTTTTCCAAGAGCCTAGGTATTGATCGAGCGCGTATATAGGATGGTTTTTTGTTTTTGTTTCGTTCGATTTTTGTTTTTGTCTTGTTTCATTCTCCACCCAACGTTGCACCCTGTGAATTATGCACGCCACGTGAAGATAAGCGTGTGCGTCGCTTCCACTGAGCGAGGTGGAAGCGAGGTTTGCGGTCAGACCAACCCGATCGGCATTCACGAGTCTGAGAACCCTGAGATCGGAAAATGTCTGTATATATATATTGGTAAGATCGATCGTTTGCGGCTTTGGAATAAGCTCTCGTTCTCCCCCAGCTGATTACTTCACCGAGGCCTCTATCGATTACAAATCAATTTGTACATCAGCCCCGGAGATCGAACCGGAACGACGTAATCGCTTTCCTTTCCCGCGTCCAGCGATTTTTGTTCTCGTCTCGTATTTTTTTCTCTCTGTCTCCCGCCCCTCTCTCTCTCTCTGTCTCTCCCGCCCCTCGCTTTTTCATTTTGTTTTGCATTTCTCAAACCCGTTTCGATACGGAGGAAAGTTGAATGGACCGAGAATTATTGAAATAAAAGTTTTTAACGAGACGCCGCGCCAGGGACGACGACGAAGTCCGTTTCTTTCAAGTCGCGACGTCGAAGGAGAAAGGAAAAAGGAAGAGTCTCCTGCGAAGTATCGCGAATCGTTGCAATCCCCCCGCGTATTTTGCGAGGATCCCATCGGACCCAAGAGTCGTATTTGAATGCGAGGATGATGGAAATAGTGGAATAAATTTTGCGATGAAAAACTGTCTCGTCAACGAGTGTTTGTACGTGAGTCCCGCGTCTTCCTAGAGAGAGGGTGGACGACGATTGCGTATTCATGCGAGATTAATCATTGGCGAAAAGGACCGACGGCGAGGTTGTTATTATTTTTTTCCGTACTCGTCTCAAGGACGCGTCTAATTTGTTTGCAACTGAAGCATCAGAGGCGGTAATGAATAGGAGCATCGCCTTGTACGAGGGGTTCGGGGTTTTCTCTTGAGGGCGTAATGAACGGGGAAGCTGCTGGAGACTTAGCAGAAACCGCGATAAATAGTTGGCGTTGGGCTGTTAACGATGAAAGAGAAGAGCGTCCTCTGGTTTGTGTGCCGAGTCGTCGTTGATGGAAAGAGACTCGAGGCGGAAGAACGAACGCTCGTGCCTTGGGTGCTTGGTGAATGAAGCTCGCATTGATGAAGTTGGTCTGATAAACGGAAGGAAAGGACGCTACGATGATCGTGATTCGTGAAAAGGAAACGCTGGATTCTCCGTATACTGACGAAGTGAGAGGCACCCCTTTGTATTGGATGTCAAGAAGGAGATCGGAATTGAACAGTAGCTGGAAAGCTTGACAATTAGTGCATGGTTGCGACGTGGAAACTGTAATGGCGACCGAATGGTCGAACTGTTGCTTAGAAGCGGTTCAAACCCAATATCCCGGTTGATTGTGTCGATCCAACTTCAAACTTGCACTTGATCCTGTGAGTTAAACTTTTGTAAAACCCCACTTGGGGCTATATTTCTTTACCGGAAGTGCCTTAAACTCTCTAGGATCATCGAGGTAAACGTCTATAGTTATTTTGTACTTCGGCCAGGACCACTTCCGTTTGCTTGAGAGAGTGAGGCTCGAGCAAGAAAAATTCTCCGAGGATCGACTCTTCGTCGAGGGCAGTTGAAAAGTATCTTGGAAAAGACATGTAAGCACCCTGGCTTGGCTGGTATGCGAGACTTCACCGAATTTATTGCCGAAGTACCTTGACCGGTTGACAGGAATATGGGTTAGGAGTAAATGTAGGGTAGAAGAATTCGACCCCTATGTCGTTTGCCCTAGAGAACGATGAAGGTAAAACATCCCTCCCATTCATCAAACGAAATTCAGTCAAGGTGGATCGCGAGACGATCAGGGAATTGGAAAAGTTACGTGTCGAGCTTCATAATACAATGAATTCCAATCCTCGGTGGTGACCAAAGAGACAATGTACCATACGGAAATAGAATTGGATTTACGGAAGGGTGGAATTCCATCAGCGATTACGATGCATAACGATCTACTAGACTGGGACGACTATCTCGTCGAGTTCCTCGAATCACTCCATCGCAAAACGAAAGTTCCAACTGGTTGTCACAAACGCCTAGCTATACGAACCCTTGCGAGTACTCAACACGAAGCCCCTTCGTACTTGAACCCTTAGTCCACGAAATTCTACCCGAAGGGAAAAAAGATGACAACTACGGATGAGTTTGAACCAGTTTGGGCGGATGAAGTCCACTTGCGCAACGTCCGATGTATAGACATCTCGTTGGCGGTAGACGCTGGCCAAGTACGTACTTACCCTGGGCAGTGCTTCGGAACTCCGATTTGTCCGTTGAAAGTGCTGTTAATATTTTTAAACGATTATTCCCTCCCTCTAGCATCGCCCTTGGCCGGGGCAGATTGCCAAGGAGTTTCACCGACGCGTCCACACTCGCGACGCCACCGTAGGATGGCGCTGTGGCGCGCTCACACTCACGACGCCACCGCAAGATGGCGCTCGGCATGTGTGAACCACCGTAGTACCATAACTGGCCGCACTCGTCACGGAACGGCATGAACGACCTTGCGGCCGCGTACTACGAGAGCGCGTACCATATTGGTATATGTGGTTCTTACACAATCTTCCCTCCCGTGCATTTAACCACCTGCAACAGCATATATCCATATTTATATAACATAGAGTGGTACGTATATCGATGTACATACTTCGTACCGGACGTGAAACACATAGAAACATGGTTCGTGGCTACAAGTATGAGAACTACTCCTCGGGGCTTCTGCCGGAGAATTAAGCGACTCGGGCCGAAGATTTCGCTCTCGGTCTCTCAACTGTACATAGCCTGTTCTTTCGAACCCTTAAGTGTGTCTACGTGCATGTTCTCTCTCTCTCTCTCTCTCTCTCTCTCTCTCTCTCTCTCTCTCTCTCTCTCTCTCTCTCTCTCTCTCTCTCTCTCTCTCTCTCTCTCTCTCTCTTGCTACGAAAACGATCCATGTGGACCTGGCAGGCGCGAATACCAGGGTTGGAGAAGGTGGAGGTGGGCGTACCAGCGCGCGCCCGTTGTTATCTCGCTTGTTTCACCGATGAAATATCGGCAAGCAGTTTCAGGCCTCGCTCTTACGAGCCCGAGAGAGCTTTCCTCCTTCGGCCCTTGGACGTATTGCTATGTTCTCTCCAGGGCCACATCGTCTTGTACACTTTCTCGCTGACTCTGTGTTGCGCATTCTCCCGCTTCCCAACGTGTGTGTGCTCGGCTCGTTCGCACCCTTCTTCTTCCTCCATACGCCCTTCGACCCTCGCACATCAGCCTTTTCCTCATTCAACGTGTGTATCTGTGTGTGTGTGATTTTTTGTCCGAAACTCCTCTTCTCTGTCCGCCCTAAAGCCACTCGGTTATTCGATTGCTTCGGTTGCTGTTAAAACCACTTCTTACAACCCTGCCGTGAACTTCCATTACTATGTGCTACTACCAATGTTACTCTCCTCGACAAAACTTGTGGACTACGAGCCTGGAAACGGTTTCTCGGCTTTCCGACTCCCAAGACTTTGAAGGACCGTTCTGTCATTGTCCCGTTTCCCCTCGAGGGTACGGCCTCTCCAGTGTACAACGAAGAATCTCTCGGTAAGTATCATTCCCGTGGCCATTTACAGCAGAATACACCATTTCATAGAAACGACACAAAATGGCTCCAGACATGGAATAAAACGAACCGGAGGATGATTTCTCATTTACAGTGTTCGGCAGTGTAGACTAGACACTCCATCCAACATTTTCTTCCTCAACGGTGGTTAATACGGAAACCACCCTCATGCTCGCACTAAACAACGCACCCTCGTCGGGACTCTTCCTTTAAGGGTAGTGTCTTTCATCCCTCCGTGAATTCACCACGCCAGTTCGCATCGAGACGACAGAGACGCCCTTTCGTGATTGTTTCCATCGGAATTGAACGAGTCTCGTGCCGAAAGAACACCCAAGAGTTGATGCACCAGCGACAAACTGGCACCACATCCCCCACAACTAACCCGAAACTTCCATCTGCTCTCTCTCTCTCTCTCTCTCTCTCTCGCTCTTTCTCTCTCTTTCCAAGCGCGGCATCAACCCAGAAAGCTCGAGACGTTCGAATGCTATAGCGTACCAACGGCAAACTCGGAAGCATCGATCCACGAAATACCCTACAGCTTAACCCTGCAGGTTAGCTGCGTATAACTATATTCGCCATTCCGGGCATGGGCCAGAGGGAGGAGGGAGGTTATTGTGCTGCTGAAGCGCATAAGGAAAATAAGAAGACGTCGGTGGCTGCGGTGGAAGGCAACACGGTGCAGAAGCCAAAGCTCGGGGATGTATATGGTGTGCGCGCGAGCAAGGGAAAGAAGGAGGCGAAGGAAGAACGGAAAAGCAGTGGAAAGAAGAAGAACAAGAAGAAGAAGAAGAACGAGGAAGGGTCGGACTCTGTTGTGGTGGTGGTGGTGGCGTGGTGACAATGCGATCCCCGATCCGATACGAAATTCCCGTTGGTCTCGCCTGCCACACTCTCCCACTTCCCTCTTCCTTTCTCTCTCTCATTCCTTTCTCTCGTTCTCTCCTTCCTCCTTTACTATATACTTCTCGGTTCTGTTGTTGCGATCCTGCTTCTCTCTCTCGTGAAATGAGCGTAAGGTTCTCTCTCCTGGCAGACCGGCAACGTTGTATAGTTCTCGTTTATTTCGTTCTTTCGCTAAGCCGATGAACGATACCTTATCCAAGACGGTCTGGAAGAGAGAAAGGGTGAGTGTGTGTGTGTGAGAGAGAGAGAGAGAGAGAGAGAGATGTCGGGAGTGCCCGCGAATTCTACGCCAAAAGAGGGAGAACGCTCGCGCGTTCAAAATACCTTCTTCTCTTTTTCTTGCGGTTTTTTGCGTCTCTTTCCTCCCTCAACCCCCGCCTACAATCCTCGTTCTCCTTTTTCCCTATCTCTCGCTCGAGCGCATCGCGTTTGTCCTTTTCTCGGGCACAATCGAATCCTACCAAGGGGATAACCCTCCGTGCACCTCTCTTGACCCCAACTTATCGTACCTGACTCAACGTCACATTATAGTTACGACACAGACACGATCGCCCTTTTCCCTCGATCTACCACCGATATCTTCCTCGAACGACATTTTTCTCGCGTTTAAAAACCGGATAACGCATACGCCATACGCACATATACCTATATTTATTTCTCTCGTACGAATTACCACTATCAGCGTTAACAAATTTGATCTCCAATGTATCGAAACATTTTTTTCCACGAAAATAATTTTCTTTTTTTTATCAAATAACTAGTAAAAAAAACTGTTTACCGTCGGAAATTCGTTCGTTGGTCCGGCGTAAACACGTAAAAGCTTCCGAGTTCATGATTTCGCGACTGAAGATTTCGATTTTAGATTCGGGGGGTTGGGGGAGGGGAATGGCGCTTGCCAAAAGTATAAAACGAGTGAGGGGTTGGGGGTGAGAGGGCACTACTCGAATCCCCGAGCGAATCAAGCCTCGCTCACTGTGCCAAGCATCGAGTGTATCGGCAGCCCGGTGGTCTCTCATTCCGCAGTGTCTCGAGAGACACCGTTCTATGAATTATTGACACGAGGGATCTCCACGTCGGACCAGGCGCGAATATGAATCGAGAAGATTCACGGTTAGTGCGGCGCGGTCCCTTTCCCCCGGTCGGATTAAAAGATACGCGGGTCATCCGCTCGAGGGAATATCCTTCGTAATTGGATGGATAATCGACGATGCGAAAAAAATATCGAAAAGTATCGGCAACGAGAAGCGAGAAGATCAAAAATTCTCTCACGACAAATCAAATATTAAAGAAAAAAATTAAAAAATCCAATTTCTTTTTGCAACAAGAGCAAATAATTTATTCCTTCGACAATGTGGTTTTTCTCTTTTAAAAACATCAAAGAATTTTCTTACCGACGTTACATATAATTTTGCAAAAATCCTCGTATTCTGGTGGAAGAAAAACGGAAAAGGAATTTAATCCTACGGAAAAACAGTTCTCTCTCTTCTACGTGGTACTCGAACGAGAATAAAAATAACTCGAGCCAACTGAAAAGAGAGCAAGAAGGAGAGAGAGAGAAAGAGAGGGAGTGCGAGTCGTTAATGCGCTCCGTTAATGCCGAAAGAAGAAGAACGCTCTCTAAACCAATCGCGTAATTAATTCATACAAACGCGAAGAGAGCGAAAGAGAGAGGGAGAGGGCGAGAGAGAGAGAGAGAGAGAGGGAGAGAGAGAGCAAGAGAGATACTTTGCCTCGCCTTAGCCTTTTTATAACAGCGAGAGAAGAAGCACGAGAAAGAAGAAATCTTGTTACTGGCAAGGGATGAAACGGTGCGGTGGGGGTGCGAGATGAAGGACGGGGTGAGGTTTAAGACCGAGATGGTTCTTTCAACGTGGTCCACCGTAGAAAGCGCCGGAGCTTCTTAGAATAATGTAAAGCACCGTCCATTCCGTGCGCGCCTCCTCGACAACGTTACCCTTCGACGCCTCTCGTAAAGCGTGCTCTTTAACGCGTTTTTCTTCTTGGTTTTCCCTCTTCCATTTTTTTCTCTCCTCACTTTCTTTTTTGGTTTTTCTTTTTGCTCTCCCGCTTCCTGGTCGTACTTCAACCAGTCCGACGATGAAAAATGAATTCACCCAGAGAATGTTCGGCGCTAGCTCGACACCGGTGACGCCTGTATCGCGCATTATGCACACGCACGAATATTTGATATACATACGTGTTATAAATAAGTGAACTTATAACTTTTTATATTTCTCCTCATTTCTTCACAAAATCTTCGAGACAGATGGAGAGTTACGAAAAGCGGCGAGGAAAGTACACTTCGAGGCATATTCGAGTGCAGGTAAAACCTTGAGAGTGCCCGTAAAGTTCGAGCGACTTTGATTTGAACTTTACGAGGACGCTCCGACGCACGCTTTCTCTACTTCCCCCTCCCTCCGTCTCCTTCTTCTTCTTCTTCTTCTTCTTCTTGGGTAAAGAGGAGCGAGGCAAGGTTTTATACGAGCCCGGAGGCCCTCCGGTTTCGAGAAGTAGGTACCTACTTGTGGGAGTATGCACTCGTGTTTACTCGTGTTATTTCATCGCCGAGAGTTTTATCCACTCGGATCCGACGATGGGATTAAGAAGGTGGAGGAATGGGGATAACATAAAATGTCAAGATCCATGGAAATCATCGAAACGCTGACAATTTTGCCAGAGCGCGAAATTCAAAATCACAGATTTTAAAAATTGGCATAAAAATTGTATTCGATCTTGGCAACCATGTTTGACCTTGAGAATATGATTTTTTAATCTATTCTCTTTTGGGAGAGAGAAAGGGGTCGTGGATAATTTTCGCTACCGTCGCTCCTGCCGAGCGATAGCAGCGTGAAGGGACGAGATCGCGAACGTCTTCCGAGAGAAAATATGGAAGAGGACGAGGGAGAAGGAGTAAGGTTAATAGTCGAGGAGGCCGGATGGATTCGGCGTTCCTAGCCTAATTACAGGGCTTCGAGGTGAGTCCGGGCACACCGGCACCTGCGCACGTATATACATATATATATCTACTTTATGGTTTCGTTCTTCGCTCGTCTTTCACCCCCACCCGTTTCTCACTCTCGCCCTTTCTCTCGTCCCGTCCATGGCAGGTGAGAGAAACCAACGCTCCGTCACACGCACGTCCGTCCTGTAGAACGAGCTAAATATTTTTCTACTCCTGAACCCGAGCGTTCCTTTCCACTCGGTCTCGCCCGGTCTGAACTCCTCGCTTCCACCCTTATGTATACCCTCTGTCCTCACCCTTCACGAATAATCCGTTTTTCGAAGCACGCGAAGTATCGCGAAAATGTTCGTAGCTCGCACGGTAAACGATCTTTTACCCTCGGTTTCGTAACGAAAACAAAATGAAAAAAAACGTACCAAGACTGAGATAACGGCAGGATCGTTATCTCTCGTCGATGTACCAAAGTTGTTTTAATAATAGCGCCGCGTGTACCTACGAGTTTCTTTATTCCCGCTCGAAACGCAATAATTTCCCTCGCTAATCTCACGGATAACCTCGCGGTCGCCATCTTGGACCAGTTCTT
>JAPYZU010005624.1:0-15515 GCA_030523005.1 Tryphoninae sp. B BG-2022a | reverse complement strand
CTCTTTAAGCAATCTTTATGAAAGGCTTCTGCTTTACTTCGTATTATTCGTTTTCGATGATCTCCAACGCAAACATCAAATTTAGACTCATCGCTAAATATGACCTTATTCCAATCATTTTGTGTCCACGATAATTTAGATTTTGCCCAATTGTAGCGATTTTTCTTTTGAATTTCTGTCAGTAGCGGTTTTTCTTTGGCCTAAATAAGAATTTGTATCAATAATCTTCAGGTAATTGATTATCCACACAAAATAAAGTTTACCTTGTAAAACCCCAGACCGCATTTATGGATATATTTTCGGCAACATTCTCTTGATATATTTAAACCAATATAAAAACCCTTTTTCAGTTTGCTTGGATTTTATTGTTACAATTATGATAAAAAAAGTAAAAAGTTCTTTTTTCAACTCGTACTTAGTTCCATGTTAAAATAGGCTAATCTCAAGCATTCCATGCGCATCAGTCTTATCATCGTTCGTTCCCAAAATATTTGTGTTTGAAAAATCTTCGACGTCTCTCGGGTATGCACGTTAAAATCGAAGTGCTGCGAACTTCTCGTCTACTCCGACTTGGAGCTTCGGGATCTTTTGTCCCGTTTCTTGTTTACGTTTCGTGTCTAAAACTAGGTTACTGGAATATAGAATTTTAAACGTCTTTTAACCTGTTTCCGGACAATTTTATTAGAAAAATATCAAATAAGGAGAAAGACTTGATATCTTCCGGATAAAGTTATCAGAAAATTGACCAGAGGTGAAAAAAATGACTGCTGCTGCGCGATTTAATTTGGAATGCCCCATATATATATATATATATATATATATATATATATATATGTATCGTGTTTTTATACATTCGATATAGGCGTAAATTGCATATACATGATAAAAGTCACAATACGTTATAACTCTCGTATCGTTCGCTCGGTCTTATACCACAATCTGCGAGTCCATGAAACTCTAGTCCAGTCACGGTTCCAACCCCTACAGAGCGATACGATCCTCCAGGCAAATATATATATATATATATATATATATATATATATATATACATATACCTTATACAGACTACAGTATATTTTATTTTTTCGTCACGACAGAAATATAAAAGCGGAAACGTAAGAGAAATGGCACTCACTTGGCTATTTAATTGCTAATACAAAGACCTCGCGTCTGCATTTTCTTTGGTATATTTATTGATTTATTTTTCGTATAATATATACACAAGTTAGCCTCATTATTAAACAACGACGTTCGTAATATTCCTAAAAAAGAAAAATTTACTTTTCCCCTAGACTCTCGAATTAACTGTGCTTGAATCTGCTACAGTAATAAAATCGATCGAAATTCCACATAGCGATGGTAAAATAGTGAATTATCCGCTTATTGCTAATCAAAGCGTATTATTTCCTTCTCTTCCATACTCACGTTGATAATACTCTCGTATATCTGTTCACGTATGGATAATTAATTAAATATTCGAGATTATTTTTTCCATATTTCATTTGAAATTAAAATATGAAATATGAAAATACGTAATGAAAACAAAATAAGAAATTAAAAAAGCCATCCAATTGCAATTAGTCGAAATATTGAACGAAGTAACGCACGAATTAATTCCAATTTTTCTCCATAATAATAATTGTATCCATTTAATTACATTCGTACAAATTTGATGTCCATCGAAACAACAAAAATACAATATTAATTCTATTTAACAAATGCGTTGTTTCAAGGTGAGCGTTCAATGGCACTGTCGATTCCTCGCTGTTACATTCGGATCTATGGTTATCTCGTCATCCCTTAATTCGCCAACATCGACGGGGTAGATTCAACCCTCTCGATCTCGTGACGTAATTTCGAAAACGCGACCGCACGATGGCATCCCTCGGTTCGCATCAACGCGAGGCTCACACCGAGCTTTGCCCACTCTGGCGTTAGGCAAGAGGCAAATCCGCCTGCGTATATAAAGGATCAGAGAGAGGTATCGTCGTTGTATACCTATCGGATACTGTGGAATACGATGCTAGAGCGAACGGCGTTGGGTTACGATCGAAGTGATCCTCCCTCTTTTTGCGGATGGTAAAAGTGACCGCGTCGCTCTCCCTCCCTCTCTCTAAATATCGTTCGTTCGATCTACCTCCTCACTGTAAACATATATCTATGCATAGAGAATTATGCAACCCCTAGCAGCTTCCGTGACACCACGCAGGTTCTTTCCCTTTATCGACTTTTCGATTTTCGATGGATACACTCTGCCGAATTATTCGACACAATTTTCAAGTTTACGACTAACAAGGTTATAAAAGTCTCAATGGATCTTTGCTTTCTCCTCACTTCCTCGCTACCCCTCGTCTCAACAGTATAAACAGGAAGAATGTACTGAATTATGCAAATTTTGATGTATAAGAGGGACTCGATATGGTGGCATGAAAAGATCGTTACCGTAAATGGATTGTGAACTTGCTGGGGGGAAAAAAAGAAGGAATCTTTATACGAGAAAATGAGACGAGAAATATTGAATAACGTGGAAAAGTGTTTTCTTCTTTTCGCGTCGTGAAAGAAATTAAATTAAGGAACGGGAGATACGTACAATATTGTTAAAGATACGACGCAAATTGTCAATTGCCTATTCGTATTTCGCACTCATAACTGTGTGTTATCTGAGTTTCTCGGGTTGCATTTTGAATTTTGGATATACACTCGCGAATTCCGCGCAACCTCTGCCCTACCGAAGTACCTTGTCTTCGTTCTGGCGTGAAATAAGTCTGGGAGACTCGGAGCGCATTTGCTCGAGGGTAGAGAAAGAGAAAGAGAGAGAGAGAGAGAGAGGTATGCTGGATGGGTTGGCTCGACTATTTGCACTCGACAACTAGTTGCGTGACGTGCCAAGGTGCTCTCAACCGGAGTATGCTCACGTCGCGTCGAATAAATCTCGAAAGTTAACACCCCATTTATTGTATCGTTGCATTATATTTTATATTCTTCAAAATTATCGTTATCTATTAAGAATATCGAAATAATGATAAAATAACGATCCATCGAACTCCCAGGAATTATCGTTAATCGCATGAAACAATCGATTCGATCGATACGAACGATTAATTAGAAAAAATACATACAGTAATAAATTCCTCGATAATTCCAAACGATAACGTCGAACGAGAAATATTTCGAAAATTGAATAAGCTTCTGATTTTTCTCGATGCTTTCATGATTATGAGCGATTGCGCATCGGCCATAACTGTTCAGTTGAATGATTCGAATTCAAATTGAACGATCAATAATTCAATTTGTAATGTGCAAATTTACACATTGCCTGGAATATTTCCCATTCATACAAGTGTACATTCGTATCCATCAACTTCGTGTACTCGATGTCGAGTAACAAAGAAATGTGCGAGTATAGCCGCGGAGTCAAATTAGATTTGTCGGTCTCTGTATGTTTACGGAATGAGAACCCCTGGTTGTAAATCATAGATGGGGGCGAGAGAAGCGCAACCGCCGGTTGCTTGGTACAAGGGGGTCCACGGGTCGGCGAGGGCAGCGACAAGGGAGCAAGGAGAGTAACGCGTTCTCGTAAAGGAAAGCGGCAGGCCGGGAGAGAGCTTCGAGGATGAGGAGAAGTACAGGGGTAGCGAGGAGTTGGCGTAGGTCTGTTGGGAAATAAGGAGGCAAGTTGAGTGTCTCTCCTCATCCTCCCGTGTGCCTCCCTTCGCTTGATCTTACCATACCTTGCCCTCGGCAAATAGCCACGTAACCCTACCCTAGCCGTGAATTTCGGTCCTCGGTCCCCACCCCTTCCCTCTTTCTCTCGTCCCATCTCGAGCGTGTACATAGTACTCACCATCGTACAACTTGGGTATAGTCTTTGCTCATCCGTCCGTACACTGTATTTCTATATGTCCGTGTCCTCGGGACCACTTAAATTTCCCCTCTGGACGTTTTCCGGTAGAAAAATCTACAATTTCATCCAACCTCGCGTGTCGCAACGATACGAGTCAATAACTCCCATTTCTCGTCTTCTGTTCCACTTTATTCACGTATAAGATAATAAGACGGTTGACGCTTGTATCAATTATAAAATTAATCAATTTTCCGTCATGCTTATCGCCGTTGCTCTCTCTCTCTCTCTTTCTTTTCAATCGCGGAATGATTTCACTCGATACAAGTGATACGCGTTTGAATTTTTCGTAAGGGACCATCGCGCGATCGATAATACAAATGAAAAAATGGAAAGAAAAGTAAATTACCGAAACGTTACAACTAACGTGTACGTACTTTTATATTATTCTTGGTGAATGCTAATGGAATTACTCACGTACAGCAAATAGAAAATAGAAAAGCTCTGGATGTTGCCTTTGCTACCGCGTGCATATATATATATATATATATATATATATATATATATATGCCACTGTAATATGCAAAACGATAGGAAGTACATGGTTGACAATAAGCCTGCTTTTCTCTACTCACCCTCTCTCTCTCACCCCCTCCCTCTGTCTATTCTTCCTTCGTCCTATGCATTCGCATACGTACCATTTTCCTTTTTTATTATTATGTTTTTTAATACAAACGCTTCGAGAACCGAGCCACGCGACACGATAATAAATACGAGCTACGCGGGGCGATAGGCGAAGGGCGTTCAATTTTAATAAGGTACTGGAGAGACCGTTCGTGTATAGTAAAAACTGTGTACTGTATATATGTATAAAAATATACAAGCGTGTATTATGTTACTGGCGCGAAGACGATGGTGTGTGTCACGATATAATAACTTTCGCGCACGTTTCGCGTTGCCGGTTCTCGTTGTCTAACAGTAGATACTGCCATTGGTACACTGGCAGGGAAAATAAGAGAGAGAGAGAGATAGAACGAGGAAGAGAGTATTGGGAGGCGAGAGAGAGATAGAACGCGGTCACGATGGCACGGCACGGCCCGCACCGGCATCGTTCCCGAGGGCGCTAAGCACCCGCATCCGAGATTTATCTCGCTCATATCTGCGAAACCGTTCTCGCCGCGCCGCCCTCGCCTATGATCTGGTGCCTTGTCGCTTTTCTCTCTCTCTCTCTCTCTCTCTCCCTCTCTCTCTCCCTCTTTCTATATCCCGGCATCTATCTATATATACCCTCGCGAATCTCGGCTTTTGGCCATTAAACCCTGAACATCAGGGCGCACGTGTCCCAGAGACAATTTCCGAAAATTTCGCCTCTCATATCCCTCTGGCGATGGTCGCTGGACGCAGGATGAGAGAGAGAGAGAGAGAGAGAGAGAGATGGAGGATAGGTCGAGCGCACATCAGGTATGTGTACGAGTGTGCGAGGGAGAGTTGCGGCCTGTTCTTGTAACTAACGCGAAATCCGGCTCGCACAAACACGACATCACCGACTCGTTCGGTTGCAGTGATTTATGTGAAACTCGACGGAAGAGGGGTTGAAATGAAATGGAATAAAGAAAATTGATATTGTCCGAGGGTGAAAATTGAACGAGAATCGTATATTTTGATGCTCGAAAGATTCTTTCATATTCGAATGTGTAATGTGTAAATATAAACGAACTTTTGACAATGACGAAGAGAAAGAATTAGAGGCTGGTTGATGGTATTCAAGATTTCATGGAGGAAGGACAAATTTAATATTTGCACGGTAATGCGATTATTCGCGACGCGTCGGAGAGCACCACCGTTAATATACAATGGCGGAGAATGAAAGAGAGATGAAGAAAGAGGGAGAGGGAAAGAGAAAGAGAGAGAGGGTGATCGTGGTAAGAGACTAGGGGTGGATATATCGGGGCTGGAGACGAGAAGATGGACTGCCGAGGTCGTACGCCACCCTGGAAAACGGAGAAAGGAGAGACGGACGAGGGTTTGTATGCCAGGAGAACGCGCAGTAACGAATGCGGAATGAGCAGGGGAAAGGAAGAAGTACAAGAAGATGAGAGGGGAGTGAGAGAGAGAGAGAGAAAGAGAGAGACAACGTGAGAGAGAAAAGCGAAAAGTGGTGAGAGAAGCGGCACACCGCACACTCCGGCCCAACAGGGAAATGAATCACATCATTATGAATAATAGCACGGCCTGTCGCGCGGTGTTCTCGCTGTCTGGTTATTAATAGTAATGACTTAGCGGGGCTTTTCCGCCTGTACGCCGTACCATAGTGGGGGATGGAAAATGTGACCGGCAACGGGAACGAGGTTCGGCGCGCGCTCCGCTCTGTTCTCGCGACGAGATTTTCACCTCGCGTGAAACACGCACTCGCTTTTCCTCTTTCGTGTGTCACTTCTCGTTTTCTTTTTATCGATCAACGGATCAAACGACGAACATCAGTTTTATTCTTGTTTTCTACGATCTATATCGATCATTTTATCAATCCGATCGCTAGCCTCACATTTATTTTCCCATCGCCAATTTTCGGATCTACCTTCACGTTTTTTTCACTGCAAGAGGAAAAATTGTTAACGAATATTTTCAAAAATCTCATTCTAGGAATGTCGCAAATAAGATTCGACTATCGATAAGACATTCAACAGGCTGTCCGAGCAAACTTGAAGACGTTATTTCTAATCGACTCGAATAATTTGAGGATTCGACCCGTGAACGGAAGAACCGACAAGTCACGCCTGCCGCACATGCATCGTGTAATACCGTATCGCGGGAATGTTGCAGAGAACGCGACGTCTCGTTGTAGGTACACGGTAAAGCGTGCGAGGGTCCAATAGAGTTTCGACGCGGTTCGTCGCTTCCTCTTGTCAAAGGGTTGCCACCACACCAGTTTTGCAAGTCGATACGCGAGTCGAGAAAGGGGAAGCCGAGACAAGAGGAGAATCGGGTGTCCAAAGGTCCTGATATTAAATCCTCCTTTAACACCTTACCCTATGAAGAGGGTAGATAGGTAGGTAGGGGAAGGGGTGAGAGGGTGACGATGGCAAAATGTAGAGGGATGTAGCGAAGTGCGCCAGACACGCGACCCTCGTCGGGTGGGGTTTCGCGCGAGGTGTGTTTGTACGTCGCGGAGAATTTTTCGGGGGTTTCGCCCGGTATGCGAAGAGTAGAATTCGAGGTGTGGAGTGACCAAAAAGGGAGGGGAGGGTTTAAATTCTCGGTATTACGCTGCAAAGTCACCACCAAAACGGGCGTTACCACATTTTCGTTCGTTGCCTGCAATTTCGAATTTCAACCGATCGAGCACTGCCCTGCGTTATCTAATTTCATTTGCCTCCCTTCGTAAGAGTTTCGCACCCCTTTTCTCGTTTCATCAACCCCCAAGTGTGCATACCTGTCCTACGTATAATTTAAATCCCGTCCGTCTATGCGATTCGTCCAGCAAGTATACGTTTTCGTACGAGCAGAGCGTCGCATAGATTTTCATTGTCTCGCGTACAACAATATTGTTATCACTACGATCGTACACCTACCGTGTTACTATACGATTCGCAAAGGCTCTTTCGTTTCTAACACGATTTTTTTTACCGCCATTCGATTTTTTTTATACCCGCTATAAATTCGCTTTCATCGTATACGTATCGTGAAACTTTATATTATATTTCGTACGTATATCGCGCGTCTCTTCGCTTCATTGACATGTCCGGGTTGTTATCGATCATACGAGACCCATTCGTCGTGCATTAAATGCCGAGTCTCGCGAGGAGTACACGCCGGCTTCCCTTTACGGACGAAGCTTTTAATGTGCGTCTGTGTGTGCATGTATGCGTTTAATAGTCTTGGCCTATACCGAAGATCACTATCATACACGCGATACGTTATTCGTTTATGCCGCGGCTCGACAACGGTGTGCGACATCCGGGATGGAGAACGGAAGGGCTGAAAGTGTCACCGGTTGTCAGACACGATGAAAAGGAACGCGAGCAGGCAAAGCCATACTCGGGGGCCGTCTCACGCAACGCACGCGTGTAGCTACTGCGTTCCGTACGAGTACGAGACTCCCCGAGGTATCGGTCTGGTTCTTCTGGCAGTCACGTGATCCACTTGAGTAAGTACTAAAAGCAAGTAATAATCAGTCACTCCGGAATATAATATTAAATGAAGACGCGGAAAAGTAACGGTGGGTCAGGGAATGAGAGAAGGGGTTGAGAGAGAAGGGAGGGTGTTACGAGAGAATTTCGTGTTTTGTGAATATACGTTCGGTGCGAATGCAAAACAGCGACGAGGTTGGGGGGGTCACGCACATCGACCATTGCACGATTAATGAGTCTTCTCGCAGTTCCATTAATACGAAATAATATATACATGGCTTTTGTACAGCGTGGAGGATAATCGTGGTTTCGGGCGTTCGAGTTCAGGGAGGTGGAACGTGAGAGGTATGAGGAGAGGGAGAGACAGAGAGAAAGAGAGAGAGAGAGAGAGAAACCGAATGAAAATCACGAGCATAACATTGGCCTCTCGTACTACTATGATGACGATAATAATAATTCAAACAAATCACGTTCGTTAATAATTGCTGTAGGGTTCTGTCCATTAATAATTATTATCTACCTCGCTACGCTCGGCGATTTGTACGTTACACGCGTAATATTATGCTGATGCGTATACAGACTTCTCCATGATGGCATCGCAACCCCCTATCTCTCCCACACTCTCTCCCTCTCTATCTCGTTCTCCTCCCCTCTCTCCGTGTACGACGAGAGAAACGATGAAGAAAAAATAGATTCTCTGACTCTCCTGCCTAGCGAGCGATATCCAGGTTAATGAGAATCCGTGAATTCTACTGTTACGATACGTATGTGATTTTCGATGGAAAAAAAATACACAAAGGGAATGAAAAATATCGTGACTTGAATCATCGATCGACGTCGTCGTTTTTCCCGTTACTCTGGGTGTTTTACTCGTCCTGTACGTTGTTGGAACCTCGCATATGCGCGCAAAAACACATGTCCGTCGTGTACGAAGTCGAGGGGGTTAGCGACTTCGCGAAACGCCCTTGGAAAAACGCGATGTTCGCCACAGACCGGAACCGACTCCTCATCGACTCCTCTCTTTCTCCTCTCACTCTCTCCCTCGCTCTATTTCTTGACTTTCTTACGTTCTTGTTCCGCCAACCAGTCTCGAACAGAAAACTCTGTCCATTTTGCCGTGTTCACCCGGGTCAACACAACGCAGACCAGTCGTTCGGAATTTTTCCGCAGGGATGGACAACACGCGGCCGAGCGAAAGAATGAGAAATTGAAGGCGCACCGAGGAACGAAACTCGCCCTGAATACAGACGCGAGGAAAAGAGCCTTTGGTCCATTTTCAAGGATCAACGCTACGAATTACACGTACACGAGACTACTAAAACGTGGGCGTGCTGATAACGCCGCGAGCATTGCTTTGTTAAAGTAACGGACAAGCGTGCTTGATAATTTACAGACATTTTCTTTGTTTTTTTTTATTTTCCATTTTAAGATGCAAAATATAAAGCGGGTTACCGTCAACGAGGGGATAGGGGCTTGCATATAGTTGGTCAGTGGTGAGGGGGTAGGTGGAGGGATGGCGGCGGTGATAGGGGGAGCGCTTATCCGTTCGTCGGATCGCGATATTATCGCGGCGAGTCACGCTTGCCCAACGTGGTCTAACACGAGACGAAGGACGACGACCATGCTCTCGTTGAAATTACTGTGGAATATCATAGTACATCGCTGGCAATGCTACTGGCAAAAAAAAAAAGAAAAGAGAGGATGGGGGATTTAGATCGTGCTCGAAGGGTGCACACGCAGCCACGAGAAACGACGAGCGTTTCGTCTCTTGGTCGTTTTTCTTTTTCATTGTTTTTTTTATTTATTCATTTTTCTTCTTTCCCTTCTTCTTTTGGGTTGTTTTGCATTTTGCCTTCCGTCGTCCGCATTCGGTTTATCCGATAGTCGGATCCGATCTCACTTTCCCGCCGTCGAACTCCTCTCGCGTTGGCGTCGAATACGCGTCGGCGGATATACGAACCTTGGGATAAAATCGTGGAAGATAAGCGAGCGATACACCGAGAACGGGACGCGAGGATGCGAAACAGCGGAAGAGCAGCTTTGCCGACGCGTGACAGCTGCCTGTGCGCTCGTGGAAAGCCCCCTGCGTAGCTTCGAAGCTGCTCGCGAGAAGGAACTTCCCTCGCCCGGGACGAGTTTCCCACTTTACCAACGTAGGACAGGAAACGTTCCGTCCGGATGGCGCAGCGAGACCAACGCGAATTTTCCACGGGGAAAATTCCAAACTAACGCCATCTGGCGAACGAGCCGCGAACTGCGAGGCGAAATTTCACGGCGGGGGTTGGTTTTGGGAGTGGGGGTTGAAAACTCGTGACTCGGAGGGGTTACCGCGACTCCTTTCGTTCGCGAGTGGGGATGTAATCGAGAAGGAGGGAAGAGGGGGTTGAAACCGGCTTTCCTCGTCTGTCGCGTAACGTGGTCTGCCCCATCTTTTTTTTTCATTTTCACCCCCTCAGTTCTCGTCCCAACAACTACAATTAACAGCACCGTTCTTTTTTTCCACGTTTTCGTCGGTTCGAAAAGTTTCAATTATTTTTATTCACCGATTCTTTATTTCGTTATCGCGAAGTTAAATTTTTCATTCCGAACGAAACTAGTAAGTTCTCTCGACTCTCCGTTATCGTGATGATACGGGATAAAAAAAACGGAACGAGAGTGTCCCGAAGATTTTGGCCCGAAAATTTGCCTCTCACCGGCGTGGGCACGTTGAGAGTTTATCAACGCGAGGGGAAGTTGGGCGAGAGAAGAAGAGGAGACAAGGGTTGGGCGGCGGAAAGGCAGGGGGTAGGGGGTGAACGAATCGATACAGCCGCGATACAACGAGCGATGTCTCGAAACTCGAAACGGGAATGCGTGCGCATCGCGCTCTCCTCCGTGATCTCTCTTTTGCCTTCAACATTCCTCTCCCTCTCTCGCTCTCACACCCTCTCGCTCTTCGTTGCTCCTCTGTATCGAGCCCTTGAAACAATGTAACACGAGACTCTAACCACTTGTCATGCCGGCAACACGCGCGCCTGAGAACTGATCTGTTTCCTTCTCCTTCAGAGATCAAGTCTCGCGTATACATCACCGAACTATATACATATATAAATATATAAAGACAGAGAGACAAAGAGAGAGAGAGAGAGACAGAGAGAGAGAGAGAGAGAGAGAGAGAGAGAGAGAGAGAGAGAGAGAACGAGAGAGAGAGAGAGAGAGGGAGGGAGAGAGAGAGTGAGATAGTTATCGAGTAAAATACCACGACAGAGAATGTTTGTCGCGTAACGAGACAGTTGATACCGGAGACAGATCGTGGACACTTTGATACGCAGTTTGATACATCCGCTTGTCATTAACTTCGGTCGAGAGCGAAAGAGAGTCCGATCGAAGCATCCACTAGTGACATTACACGCCTATCCGCCTCAGGCGTGATAAACGCATATCCATCGATCTCTATTGCCATTCGATTTATCCAACGTCGTTAATGCTCGACCCCATAACTTGATAAATTTCATCAGAGTGCGATACTTCACATAATTCTATGAACGAATCTGTCGAGACGAATGAAACAACGTCGAGCTGCTCTCACCCCTTGTTGACTATATATCTATTCCAATTCCTCTCTCCCTCTCTCTCTCTCTCTCTCTCTCTCTCTCTCTCTCTCTCTCTCTCTCTCTCTCTCTCTATTTGTCTCTCTTCCATCGCGTTTGCCCCCTCGGTAATGTACCAAACGCGCGGTTTAACCCCGACAGGATTTATTCAAACTCGTACTTGGGCCGAACGTTGGCGCGCCCTCGCTTCTCTATCACCCCTCGCCTCCTCACCACCAGCGAGAGCCGAGCCCACGGTGGTAAATGCGCTTAAATCGTAAACACCGTTAATCCCGTAGGATCCCAACGAGCTTACTCACACACGTGACGCGTGTATAGTCTCTCTCTCGGTATCGGGGAAATGATGGTATTTGTGTTGCGTGCATCGCATCCTGACAAAGTCGGGGACTTTTCGCCGATTCTACCGCTCTCATTTCCCTACTTTCTCGTATACCTGTATTATGTATATACGCATTTGCCTTGGTCACAAATTTTTCTATACGGAGACCGGATTTGCGTAGTGGGTCGAGTCAGATCTTATGCCGTGAATGAAAAAGTGAACACACACACACACACACACACACACGTACGGTGGATAAATGTTCTGTATACACGCTAGCTTAGCTCGCGCTATGTACTAACAATTTATAAATTCTGGGGTTGCAATGACGAACGCCATCGGGGGAAGGTGTGGGCGATTGCAATTAACTTCAAACGCGTAAATAACCCGATCGAAAACCGATACGTGTAACGATCGTTGGTCGAGCTTATCGTACCGCGTCATAACTGGAAGAAGCTCCTTTATTACCGTTATTATTATTATTATTATTATTATTATCATTATTATTATTATTATTATTATCGTCATTATTACAAACATAACGATGACCGTGCGGGGTAATAAGTGATTCATCCGATTTATCGAACTACAATGCGAAATAGATTCGATAATATTCATTAGAAATTCGTTCGGGGAAAAGTTTCATCGCGATAGTTCGGATAAATTTGAAAGGTAGTTGGAAATTCATCCCGAGAGGTGTGAAACGAACGAAACGTGCGGACGCGTGGAAAGTGTACACTCGCGGGCACTCGCGTCGGTTTATAATCAGTAATCAAAAGCGTCACATTTCTGCTCGTTTCTCGCGTTATCGTTGCCATTTCACCCACTCGAATATCCGGGATCGCATTATCCGGGAACGATCGGGAAACGAGCAATTCGACGAGTGCATATGCAATCGTCAGGCTCAACGGAGCGCGACTCGTCGCGCGGTGCTGCCATTTGCGATATACCCCGAAACGATCTCTCGCACGCGAGCGTTATTTCGACGATTGGCTCGATGCTACGATCGAAGAATTATAACGGGATTGGACAGTTTTTAGGGACCCTGGCGAATTTCTCGATGGCGGAAGCTCGACGATTTGGGCGAGAGACGATCCTCCAGTTTTTATTACAACTCGGTAAATATTCAAATTAATATTCTCTACGATTTTACCTCGACCATCTACGCGTATTATAAAAGCCAAATATTCATTAATTTAGTAATTTAAAAATTATCCTGGTACTTATCATTAATGCAAAGTCTTTTTGCATTACTTGCTGTTCGCATTAGAATTGCGCATAATGTAAATTGACGGCTTCCATGTTTGGATATAACCGCGGATATGGAAGGACGAAATGCAAAACAAATTGAAAAACATTTTTTAAAATGCATTTCTTTGTTTTTTCTCCGTATATTCGCAATTCGCACGATACGAAAACAAAAACTCACGATTTAGGGAGAATCGGCGAGGGTATATATATCGTCGATTGGAAGGGTGTATGTAACGTAGACACATATATGCACAACTAATCCACGGCAGGTGGATAGGCGAACGATGGTGGCTTGCAGAGGTTGTCCCTCGTAGACCACTGCCTCTCGCGGCCCGTATAATGTACGAGGTATGCCGGTGTGAGAGTGCAAAGGGGGCTGACGGTTGATGGGGTAGGAAGGGAGAGGTAAAGAGGGAGTAGGGGGAGGGGGATGAAACGGAAGGGGAGTGAGAGACAGATTAATGTGACCCCGTCACCGTTCGAACAAAGCTTTGCACAATGGCCTGGACAACGGGGAACGGGAACGCCATGTGGACCGCGGTAAAGGCCCTGAGGCCATTGCGCGAGGGAAAGGGTTGATGCGGCCGTGTATTAGTCGGTCTAGAGAGAGAGAGAAAGAGAGAGCGAGAAAGAGGGTGAGAGGGTCACACACAAATATACACACATGACGTAGGCAGAGCGAGATCGAGAGAGGAAAATATAGATGAAAGGGAAGGAAGGAGGTTGGAGGGTAGCTGGTGAGGGAGGATTGGAGCGGGAGAAGTGAGTGGTTCTAGCTCAGCTCAATATATTACCAGGACGATGTCACTCGCGATTATCAACGATGAGATTCAATGCGTACGATCGCGCTAGCGCACACGCTTCTACGCCAACGCACACGTGTCATCTCTGCGATCCTTAGTTAAAGTATTGTCAACTACGAAACCCCCGACGTGCCCCTTGCTTATACACTGCGAACGGGGCTAAATAACGTGACGCGATTATCTCTCCCTCTTTCTTTCTCTTCCTTTGGAGCTGACTCTTCCTCTTCATACGTGTGTTCGCGACAGACCGCCATTATTCTGCGAAGTTTAATATACAGAGGCCACCCATATGCACGTGTCGCATATTATAACGGGCTGGTCGACTCGTTGATTCGCCGATGCTTGGTGCTTTGCTCTCGTACGTGTTCTCTTGGACTTCGCTGGCAGGAATAATATTGCATCCTAAAGCTTGGTGCGGAACGTGGACGATCGACGGGAGCAAAAGGTAGGAAGAGGAGGGTTTATATAAATTTGCGTCAACCTAACGATTTTGGGTTCTCAAAGTCAACCCCTCATTCTTCACATCAAACCTCTGCATCGTGATAAAACAGTAGGCACTAAAATATTAACATTTTGTAACGTACAACCATATTCGTTATCGCATTATAAACTTATTTTCATTCATGCTTTTTTACACTCCGAAGAACTTTGCACATCTGACCTTCGGGAATCATTAGTACTGTCATCCGATACGAGAAGTTCTCTCAATGTTAAATCGCGAGGAAGAAATGAAAATTTGCATTCGACGATAGAACGAAGGCTATCTCGCTAGTTTCTATTTTAACTTTTCTTTTTCATTTTTTGTTTCTTGGTTTTATCGCTGCGTTTTTTCCCCCTCAACTTTATTTATAACTCAAGGCGAGGAGCAATATTCTCTTAGCCAATTTTTCGCGCAGAAATTCCGAAGCGAAGGCGATGTAATACGCGAGAGGGATGACCACACCCCCGAAGGAGGATACCGAAATGCGCGCGCATCTCCAAGACTCACTCTCTCGCTCTCTTTTTCTCTCGTACGCTCTCCCTCTATTCCACTCTCGCGAGCCTCTCGCAGTTCCTATCAGACCGGTAGACACGCTCCGCTCCATAACTCGTGGTAACATTCCACGAGAAGATTCGAAGGCGGATGGACGTCGGAACTATAGATATAGCATACACTCACATCTCGCGGATTCTCATCGAATCTCATCAGTACGGATACGAGCATACAGCAACGGCGCAGATCATCATCCATGATATAAGTCGTAGTTGGAAAAAGTTTCACCCTGATCCGATGATTCAGGGGCTTGTCTCTCGAGTCGGTGGTACGAGTACGAGACGGGATGATGAAGGGAAGAGCGGGGCTTGGGTGGAAGGGCAGAGTCAGAGGACGAGTAAAAGTTAATCTCAGGTTTTCCCGGCAAAAGTTTGGATGGAACCAACAATCGAATTACCATTTCGTTATTTGGCTACCAGGATGAGCTCTCAGCCCTTACTTTTTCTATCACTTATAAACACACACACACACACACACACACACACACACACACACACACACACACACACACACACACACACACACACACACACACACACACACACACACAC
>JAPYZU010005620.1:0-27017 GCA_030523005.1 Tryphoninae sp. B BG-2022a | reverse complement strand
TTGGAGTGACTAAAAAATAATTATTTACGTATTCAAACAAATTTTAACTTACAATTAGTCAAATCATTGATAAATGATGTTAACGCTTTGAGACCTGAGTACTTTGAAGCGTATGTGGTTCGCAAACGCACAGGCTGACGCATATATTCGTCTTTAGAGCTCAAAGGGTTAATACCATGAGTACAGATTTGAATCATAGACATATAAGATAGACTGAGCGCTCTCATGGGCCCTTTGCAGTCAACATTTATATGTTGCATTTTGGTAAAATTTTTGCAGATTCAGTTACCACCGGAAAAGTTTTGCAGATTCAGTTACCACCGGAAAATTTTTTCCAAAATTTTGGACTGTCATGCACTTTATGCCATAATTCTCTATGTACCCTTCAAATTTTAAGGCGATCGGTTGCTCAGTGCCGAACAATTTACGGATCCCGTTTTCGAAGTGCAAGTAGCTCGTCGCTAGTTGCACTATCTCTTAAACAGAATTAAACACTACACGCATATGCGTGCTCACTGTACCACTTGGCTCTGCGGAAATCTTCCGTACTATTTCAATAAATTATAGTACAGTAGAACTGTGGCATAGTAGATATTAGCATACTATATACGCACCGCTCGTATAACTTCAAATCGAAAATAAAAGAAAAGAAATTCTCACTCCCAACTAACTTCATATTGTATGACGTTGTTTGGATCGCAATTCTCACTCG
This sequence comes from Tryphoninae sp. B BG-2022a, assembly GCA_030523005.1. Classification (NCBI taxonomy): domain Eukaryota; kingdom Metazoa; phylum Arthropoda; class Insecta; order Hymenoptera; family Ichneumonidae; species Tryphoninae sp. B BG-2022a. Next base: position 26,305 of record JAPYZU010005620.1, on the reverse strand, counting down.
TAATTAACTTCATGGTGTGTGACGGTGTTGCGCGCGCAGAAGTATAACTTGAAAAATATAACCTCTAGCTTCGCGTTAGTATAAAAGACAAATACACCGGACGGTAAACCTTAAATAACCTCATTTATTTCATCTAAATAAAGAAATAAATATCAAGCGTAACACGCGTAGTCTTGCTCGTAAGTCAGCAACGAAACTGTCGATCTCGGATCGTCACCACGCGTTTTGACCAACCGTCGCTCAATGTAGTAGCATAAAAAGAGAAGAAACCTTAGTATTACATTCGACTGTATGCATACGTGACAGGAAATAACATCGGGACTATCGTATCGTTTTGTCGGACGAAAGAATACGATAAGCCCAATCAACGAATTGGACGTGTGAATTTGTTGGCCCCATACAAAAGCAAATCGATGATTATTACTCCGTGCCTTCCCATCGGACCGACAAAAATGTGACGCATCGTTGTCACGCGGTTGTGACGTTCCCGGCAGACTTTCACAGCCACCGCGTATCAACATTTGTTCAAGTGGTGCCATTCGTTAATAAAAGAAAAACAGGAATATTTAGAACTTCGGCACACTTTGTTATTCCGGGAATTCATAACAATTACGATGCATTGGTTACCGTGCAGTAACGAGACTAATACAAGATCCGATATCGACGATGAATCTCTCACAGAAGGGTAGATCACGTATGTTTGACAGTGAGGAGAAGTGCGCCGGCACCCGAGCCACAGTCGATACTCCATCGCTGGTGGAGGAAATAAAGTGTAGTCGCATATGGCCGTTATGACCGTTGGGCAGTACTGTCGGTTGAAAATCGCTCGTAGAGGGGTTGCACGAAATATTCCTACCAATTGCTACGAGCGCATGCGCATCGAATATGCTAAATACCCTTGAACTCGTTGAGTAATAATCACTTTTACCAAGACACAAATATAAACGAGCTGATTAATATATTATAAAAAATATTACATTAATGATTAATACAATGTTGATTCGATCTAAAAACAAAAACGATGCCTATTAATATTAATAAATTTACTATATTAACGACGATAATAAAACCTGTTACCATTTAATTATCGAATTGAATTCTCCGGATCGATCCAATGGCGATGTATCGATTAATGGGATCGATCCGTTTCTTACAAGCGACCACGTGAACCGAACAAGGCTACTTCGACTATTATACCGTATCGGTGCACTCGCGTCTCTGAAACTCGTAAATTCGGATCACAATGGCGCGATGAAGGAGCTCCACTATTTCCGTTGGTAATAATTAGGCGTTCACGGAAAATGCGCATACTGTTGTAAGCCCGATACGAAGCGATTGAATTAAATGCGTCGTATTATCGGCGGAAACGGTATCAGTATTATCCGATAACGAATTATCTTATCGTACAGCTATATGCTTTATTTTTTAATCGCAATTCGAAATTTTCGTGTTTTCATATTTTTGAGCAGAAGTTTGTTATGGCGGCGGGGGAGATCCCTCGATTCTTTCGAGCTTCCTGTTACGGTACGAAACGCACCAGGGTTTTAAATAGCTTAAAATCGTTCGTCGCTTCGCGAAATTTAAAAAACGAGCCACTCGCGCGTGCACCGCACAGGTGAGACGAATATATATACACAAGCGTATACATATATATATATATATATATATATATATATATATATATATATATATATATATGTAATGTGTGTGTGTGTGTGTGTGTGTATGTATATATGTGTGTGTGTGTGTATAAGAATTTGGTCGTCACGCGTGTCGTCTCGCGCTGATCTCGATACTACCCTGTTTTACTTTTTGTTTTATTAATTTTTTGTCGTTTCCTCCCTTTTGGCCCCAGCCCGAAACACTTTTGGGTTTTCTTTTTCAATCAAGAATCAAGGGAAATGGAAGAATCGGAAGCGCGAGGTTCGTCGAGCGAAAGCGCGAGCTTATAGCTTGAGGATGTTTTCCTCTTCGTCGTCGCGACGGAAGGACTGCCCCGAACGAGGCCTCGTTCGGAGGTAGCGCGGTCGAGGCCCATCAAAACGCGACGGCGACGGCGACGACGAACGACGGCGGCGACGAGATAACGCCGACTCGAGGTAGACCACGAATCTGGTCGATAGGAGAGCGCACGCGTGTCGGTGGCCACGACCCTGTCGACGTCTTTGTCGTCCGTACCAATATTTATATGTATGAGAATGTTTGAAACGGTATGTGCGCGCAGGCATTGACTCTCGAAAATTGGAGAGGCGTATACTCTGTAAATGAAGATGCATCGAACGATTTTGTACGAAGCGAATAATTTACCGTTTCGTGTCTTTACAGTAAGAAAATATTCAATTTTACTTGGAAACAATTTTCGATGTTGGATCAATTATTTTTTAAATACTTGGGCTTCAAATTTTTTGTGGTACATTGAGTTTTACATAACTATTGATAAGGCGAAGTGTTTTGGCTGATTACGTTGTGACTGTTTCACTCTCCTACCCTCTCTCTCTCTCTCTCTCTCTCTCTCTCTCTCTCTCTCTCCCTCTCTCTCTCTCCCTCTCTCTCTCTGTGAGCTCACAAATGAAAAGTCGTTGTTCTATGATAGTCACCCGTGGCAAGAGAGGCTTGCTGCATTCGATTATCGTCGGGTCGATATAGACAAGTGGTAATAAAGTTTTTATGATGTCCATACTGATATTAGTCTTGGCCGAACGCTTTCTGGTAGAAAAGAAATATTCATTCCGTATACACCTTTGTGCAGAGTTGTAAGCAATACTAAAATTGCCTTTTCACGAGTTCGATCAAACGTTCGAGTGTTCCAAAATTACACGAAGATTGTACCGATAACAAGGATTTATGCCACCTAGAAATGTTAATTCCGGGATTATGCACCTTTGTTTTCTGTTGGCTTATGAGACTTCGAGGAAGATAAAATAAAAATTGCTACCTCAGCTCAGCCAGTTAGTTAGAATATTAATAATGATGAAACTTTGATGATAACGGAGATAATGGAACATTGGGAATGGAAATTATTGGATGTACAAGATTTCTCGGATTAATGCACGATGCGAATTGATATGAATGATTTCAAATTAGGGAGAGAGATGGAAGTTTGGCTTTTTATTAGAGATATGGAGAAACTTGTCTCTCTTACTAATTAGTTGAACGATTATCACTGTTCTGATAAGATCTTGGTTCAAGCGAGATGTGCCTGAAGGATACCATACACTTCGTTATAATCTACCGTCTATGCGCCTATTTTTCTAACCATTCAACAAATTTGAGTATAGAAATTACGGGAAAAACTACTGCAAACTCTTTTTATTTATAACACTAATGGAAAATGTATATGGTTTTTACAAAGAATCAAGCTGTATGAAAACTTTAGGTTTTTAGGTTTTTAAATTAAGTTTGATTTGTTGCTAAAAAATATACTTTTTTTGATGATTATAATTTTTTAGGGAAAAACTTGTAGTAACCGAGATGTTTAAGTTCGAAAATTGGGACTTTGCGAATTTCTACAGGAAATGCCTTTGTACTTTGTATAGTGATTTGGGGAGGGGGAGATCAGCAATACTTGATAAAAGTCGAAACCTTCAGAGTTGGTTCTGCGACATCTGTGCGGCCGACGTGTGAATTATTGTGGATCCACGTTAAGTTGGCGGCAAGCTATCTTATTTACGTTAGGGATTAAGGGGGATCAGCAATGTTCAATAAAAGTTGGAACCTCAAGCATTAGTTCTGCTATTACTCCAACTTTAAAAAAATTTCTTAGTCCAAAGAATTTGGAAAGTTGGAATAACGAGGTTCACGGGGTAATGCGGGTCAATACGTCACGTACTAATATTTCCGCTTCCCATTAAACGGCGCCACTAAATTTCGATGATTTTGGACTACAAAAGCGACGGGATTTGGTGGCGCCATCTAGCGGGAAGCGGCGGTACTGACGCATGAAGTATTGACCCGCATTACCCCCTGACGTGCGTTATGTATCTGTTGTATGTGTGCTGTGCACTGTTGTACATGTGTGATGTGTATACTGTGTGTCTGATGTACATGTCTGCTGTGTGTATTATCTATATGTGTGAAATGTTTGACAAATTTGGTTGTTTTTTTGCCATTTTTTGGGTGTTTGTGTGTTTCTTGTGTGTGTATGCTGTTGTTTGTGTGCAGTGCGTCTGTTGTATCTGCGCTGCATGTATGATCGAGTTGTTTTTTTTTAATTCTGCGCACTTTTTTCTCACGAACTCGGAAATGTTCTTGAAAATCAGTACTTAACAATATTACTTCAATTTTCGATTAAAAGTAATTATAAATAGCAACTAATTTCGTCGTAAGGTTTCAAAAAATATTTCAAGCATTTTAATACATAACATTTTCAACTTTAGTTCTTCATACTTTTGAAGTGGACCTCGTCTAAAATTTTTTAGTAATCAGTCGAGATCTGTAAGAAAACAACTCTCTATAACGGAGTTATTGAAAGTGTTCAACCAAAAGTTGCTTGAGGAAAGCCGCGAGGCGAGACGCGGTAGCCCCACTATGTTTCTATAGACCCAAATAATCTACAAAAAATTGGCTCTGCTAGTCTTTGAATAGAAGTCGTTTTGTATATTCCGACTGGACTAATTTTGTTGAGCTTTGCTAATCTCCCTCCTAATCACTGCCCTATACCATCCTTGCCTGTACATAAGCTATGTAAAGTTAGCCCCTCAATTTTGACTTTTGCATTTTTTTTTAAATTTATAACGATTGTTTGTCATTTGTTTGTAATTGTTTGATTAATTAAAACGTCTGCTTAATCATATTTTTAATCAAGTAAACAAAACAAAAATGAGCGTTCAGTTAGTCGGAAATTTTTGAAATTTTGTCTAATTTGATTTTTTCAAGCGCCAATCGATTCGGAATCGTTTGTTGGAAACAAATAATATAATTCGAACGTTTGTTTGATCGTTGTTTTACCAAAAAATCAATAAATAAAATTTCAAAAATTAACGACTAACTTAACGCTCATTTCTGTTCTGTTTGTTTGATAAAAAATATGATCAAACAAACGTTTTAATTAATCAAACAATCACAAACAATCGTTATAAATTGAAAAAACGATGCAAAAGTCAAAATCGAGCGGCTAACTTTACATAGCTCTGTACATATCCTCCATCCGTTTAATTTTCCGTATCGCTCGATATGCAAGCTTTTTTCATGTTGCAGCGTGGGCTAGTACGAACTCTACTTACCGACTACCGATAAAACGATCCCGACCCACTAACTAGTTATTTACCGACGGAGCGTTTTCGCGACGTAGTTCACCGGTCTGCCGTCGGCGGCGCTAATTCCAGTTAACAATTCCTCGCGATCCCAACCTTACAAAGTGACAGCAACGCTAAAAACTCATCCTTTTCTCAAAGTTCCTGAAATAAAGAACTATCATTAATAATTACTCTTCGCGAATACAATAATACCTTATCCCGTTATCTCATTAAAACATTATTAAAACAAACCTTCACCATAAAATAATTTCTCTCCTTGGCCAAACAATCCTCTCCACTACACCTTACGCGCCATTTTTTCTCCCATTTTTTTTAATAACCCCTTCGACGCGAATTATGTGTAAAGTAATGTGCCGTGATGAGATCTCGTCGCGAGTGGAATTCCATCTCGATGTGATGAAGAATTCCTGCACAGCTGCGATGTCACGGAATGCGACAGACGGCTGTATAACGTTTAAAAGTCCGGTCGATTTTTTATTATCCTCTTTTTCTTCGTTCCACTCTTCCCAATTGCACAGGAATCTCGATATCTATCGTCTCCCGTCGGAAAAAAAACGAACTTAACTAAGCCTAAGGGGCATCGACAATCGTCAACCTTACAAAAACTGCCTCGAAACATCATCATAATAATCATGGTTTATTGTTTGAAGTGATATAGATATAATGATTCGTAACGTATTTTTAACTACAATGGTACGTTTATAACTATTAGTAGAGTCATTGTTTATACACGGATTATACAATATTTACAGAAACATAAAATCTTAAGCAACATTATTTCCTCGTTTCTTTTTCCTTCCTCGGCTTACTCCTCCTCCTTTCGACAACGAGCTAAACTCAATTCGTTATTCACAGGACTGAATTATATCGTGGCGTTACATATATATTTGTATATATATGTTTGTGACGATGGAGTTGATCACCACATACGCACAAGGCGTGCTAGTCGTATTTTCTTTTTCATACGTAATTGGCGTATATAAATACAATTTTGACGCTGCACATTGTTTATTTTTGTTATCGTTCGATTTAAAAAAAAAATCTTCCTATTACGCTATCTTGTTGAAGTAGTCTTGGACGCGCTATTCCTCCTCGATTCGACCGTCGGTCATCACACGTACGACATTCATCACACATACATTCATACTGCGCGATAGTTTCTCTTTCTTTCTTTCTTTCTCATCATCTCACTCTTATTTAATCGCGATTGCTTCGAGGACTCTCCACACTCTTTCAAATAATTTGCACAAAGTTATACATCGAGTCTCCGACAATTTCTTGATGAGTGAGTCACTTTCGAACGACACAAATACGTACACTGTATATTTTTTTTTGTATTTTTTTTTGTTGTTTATTTATTTTTTTTATGTAAATCATACTTTCTGTTTTGATCGGAACGATTTTGATTTGATCTGTTCATGGTTTTTTTTTCTTGCTCTCTCTCTCTGTCTCTCTATCTCTTTATCTTTCATGCTCATCTCACTTTCGGTCAATTGTCAATTTTACTTAGGTCTAAGTTTCAATGTTATGGCTGATCGAATGGTCTCTTCGGAAAAACGGATATTACTATAGAAAATAAAAACAAGAAATTGCTTGTAAAATTTGTGTTTTGTTTTATCGTTTGTTAATCTTTTGCAATGATAAAATTGGATTTTTCGTCGGGTTTTGCTTGCAATTATTCAGATATTTATATCTGTTCTGATATCGTTCGGTTATACGCAAATTACAGTTATATCTAAGCTATAGGTATTGGGAGGATAGTTGGTAAATGTTATTTTTTCGACCTGGATTTCTCCACTGGTCGCTTGGGACAAAAATGTACATCAGCAGTTATGCAGTATAATGCCTAGGCCCTATAAGTATCATTTTTATACCGTATCAGATTATACATACATACATATATACATATATATGTATGCATTAATTAATTTCATTTTTCGTTTTTCTTTAACCACCAACGTATAAATATATTTTCGAGGATTTTTCCATCTCGTTTTTCTTCTCTTGTAATTACAAAATTGTATCGATATGCTTATGCTCCGTAAACGACGTGATTCACTGCTCTCGGAAAAACGTACAAGTACGGCTGCGCTTATGGGAAATCTTTTAACAAAGATGACGTTGACGATGAAAAATTATTTTAAAAAATTGAGAAAAATAATATTTTATGCAGCTATCAAACTTGATAAGGAGATAATTACTTTGAGAATGTCTAAAAACTGGCGTTATGTTTTATATTTGTTAAACATCAAGTGCATATCACATTTTAAAAACAAAACAAGTTGTTGATAGTACGAATTTATTCTGACTTTATCTGCGAACGTTTTCGTATGGTTCGAGTCTCTAGCAACGATGGAACTCATGGGCATAATCATTTTACGTTAACATTAACATAATGTCAATACCGTGAGTATAATAATACACGAATACAAATTATTTTCCCATGGAGCAAAAGAGACGAATTGAAACGACTACTAAAAGTTTTTTTGTCATAATTTCAGGCACGAATCAAGATCGATGCGAAGCGATGAAAAGTGTTCTATAATCATGAACCGCTGAGGAACAAGAGAATGGTGGGAGAAAACTTATAGAGCCAAACATTACGCGTACAAATGTTACAATTGTCCTGTGAATAAATGAGACAACGTAATTGCTGTTATAAATATATATATATATATATATATATATATATATATATATATATATATATATAATAAGTTGGTGCATAGCTCTCAGACCGGGGTGGTTGTATGCACAGATTCCAATGTACAGGCGAGATTTCGCCTTTTTACATATCTCTTGTCATACACATCTCCAGCCTCAGTTCCACCATCAACACCACTTTTTTCTTAGGTGAGTTACCGAACCACTGAGAGCACAGAAAAAGCACATAGAAAAATTCCATTGGTGCCGACGGGAATCGAACCGTGGCCCACTGCGTGTGAACCGGGTACACTACCCCTATGCCACTGCCTCTCTTGTTATATATACGAGTACTCGTATATATATATATATATATATATATATATATTCATATGAAAAGGAAAAAAATATAAATATTTGTGTATGCACGTTGTTTCGTTCGCGATTCTGTGGATACGTATTTATATATACATATACATATATATATATATATATATATATATATATGTATATATATCGTCATGATAATTGTCATATACAATAATTAATTTATTATTATAATACTATGATACAGGATATAAGTACATTGGTTTAGTGATTGCAGGCTGCTCCTCTCATATCACAGCGAGGGGCGCTGCCGGGCCCGCCTCTACTTACAAGTACTTCCTACGATAAATGTATATTGTGTATATATATTTAATATATATATATACTTTCTCACATTTATTCACCTTCTCAATTATCTTTCGCGCATTTCCCGTTCTCTCGACCCAGTCATTGATCATCTATCGACGCGCGAATATTTCGCCCATCCGCGGGAATACAAGAACTCGTGTGTGTGTGTGTGTGTGTGTGTGTTTCTTTTTCAATCGTAAAATATAATGATAAATAATAAATCTAAAAATCGGGATACCACGCGACTCTCCAGTCGAGTCGTGGCGGACTCGATGTGATCAATGACTGGAAAATTTGCCTCGTTAATGATACAACGAACATTTATTGTATACAACTCACGCATTCGTTTTTGCCCCCTTTCGTTCGACACAATATATAATATATTCATTTTATTATATTCATATGTATATATTTATAGTAGTATACATTTATATATATATATATATATGTATATATAGATATATATATTTACGATGTCTATATATATATTCATATATATATATAAATATATATGGTTTCTGTAATAATTAATGTAATTTTACGGTCTTTAGTGCGTATTCGAGGGACAAGACCAACGATAGAATGATGATCATGGTTCGTGGGATGAGGAATGGGCAGGAGGAACATGGGGAAGGGGAGATTGGTAGTCGGAAAATAGCGCGACGCCACGTGTCTTATGGCTCGTGGCTTTATACTCCTTCTCGTCCTTATTCATTGACTACGCTAAAAAAATGTTGCCCGAGCTCAGTCTAGGCGTCGCGCGATTAATTCGCCTCGCACGCCCATGCCGCGAAAAGTTCCGATCCGAATATCGTATAACGAACGTATACATTTTTTTTTATCAATAATCGCATTAACGCAGCGTCGATGAGATTTCCGGGTTTTCGTCAGCTTGGGGAGGAAGGTGGGACACGGAGGAGGAAATAAATGGGACAAGATTTTTCGGAAGTAATCGTTCGAATTTGCGATATTTACGGCAAACCCGGAAACTTCGTTGATCGAATCTCGATGAACGCATCGTAACTTGCGTTTTCTTTTTTCACTTATTTTCCATTGTTTTTGTTCTTGTTTTTTTTCTTCTTTTTTCTTTTCTTTTCTTTTTTTTTTTACAATTTTAAGACTAGTGTGATAATAGGAACATGGTGTCTTCTCCGGCCGGTCGCGCGAACAGAAATTCATATCGTTAAATACGATCGACGCCTGTGTTTTATTTATTTAGTCCTCTATGCCTCGTACACGTAATCAACACCGTTCCCTCTCCGTCGCGTCGTTCTTACTTTGCACGAGATTCTATGGAATTTACCATCCGGTACGAGTCGTTGAATCACGTCCAGGGAAGACTGTTGCCGTTTTTTGTTTTGTTTTGTTTCGTTAACCACGTGCGAAAAAGGCGTCTCAATGCCACTGGAAAATGCATGGATAAATCACGATTTTTTAAATCGTGACGTGGATATAGCTCTCAATTTTGCAAATATTGTCCCGAGGGATATATCACGAATCCGGGAGAAATGCGGTACTTCTTCACTCGTTTGATTTCCTTATTCTTCTTAGTACGAATGATTGGGTCACTCGAGAGTGAGCGAGATCGTTGCGAACCTTTTATTCTGAATCGGAACATTCTCTCGTCGATACGTATATACGCGTGTTATATATACTCGATACGATCCGAGAGAATTAGTTTCACTTCTGGAACGAAGGAGTTCCTGGTTCTCGATCCATCTTGTCCATTTCTGTTTTTTTTTGGTTTTTTTGTTTTTTGTTATTCTCATTTCGAGGTCGATGGACATAACTATACGTATGTACTATATTTATCGTATAATGCAGTAAAAACGTGCAACAATCGTTCGAGATATCGTACCGAGATATGAAACTTTAACGACACGACGCAACGCGATGAATTTCACACTTTCGCGAGATTTCCCGAATTTGACGTTTCTCACGCAGCTAGACCCTCGCCACGAGGAGCCGACGGTGGTGGTATACGAGCCGACGGAGGTGTCGGATTGTTGTCGGGTCTAGAGGCTGGACCATCGCGCTCGTAGTGATGCTGAAGTGCCTCCCCGCTCCACGCTGGTACGCTCGCCGAATTTTGATTTCCGGTATTGGACGAGGGTGTGCCGGGCGAGTGCGAGGGCGACGGTGTCTGAAAGAGCATCGAGCCCGATGGTAACGATGATTTTCCATCGCCCAGTGGACCGTTGCTCGGTGCCATCGGCTGTTTCTCGAGAGGAAATCCACCGCCACCGTAGATCGAACCGAAGAGGCCGGCGTACTTGCCGGCGCTAACTGGATGTGCCGGCAGACCATTGTTACTCTGGATCACCGATATCTCGTTCAGCTGGTAATTAATAAATCGTTAATATATCTTTAGTCTTTACGTTGTTTCGAATATTTCAGGAAATGGCAAATAAGCGGGATATTTGAAAACGTACTTTCTGCTGAACTCCGTTAAGGAACGGCGCTGGTAGATACGGATAGAAGAGATCCGGTCGACGCTGAAGAAATTCCGAGTCCTTTGGGGTGATTGGCAGAGGTGGAAGATCCAAAGACATTCGTCGACCTCGTCGCGATGCTCCGTTGGTCCACATATGAGTTCCCATGTGGACCTGCGTTGTGGTAAAAAATGTTAAAACAACAAACTCATACGTACATGACACAAATCGGTTCATGAGTTTCAGGCGGGTTTACTAAAATTGTTAGTGCTAGCGGTACGCGTCAGCGTTAATGCACAAGCGATAGGCGAGTAATGTGAGAAATCATCGCATTTTTTAATTTGTGAAAAATAGAGAGAATTACTTGACGAACCAACGATAAGAAATAGGAACAAAATCAAACGCGCATACGTTCACCGGTGTAATCGTCTATGGTGAAGTAAAGGAGACAAACAAAAAAGAGAACGAACAAAAAAAACAATAAATTCTAATTTTATCGTAGAATTTGTACCTTGAGGTTGCCCTTGGTGGTGAAGGCCTTCTGGCAGACGGTGCATCGGAAAGGCTTGTCGCCTGTATGAGTTCTCATATGAATCTGGAGCGCCGAGGACGAGGAGAAATTCTTATTGCAAACCTGGCACAAGTGTTTGCTCGGCATGCCTGCAAATACACACACACGCAAGCTCACACAAAAGGTTTCCAACTGTTTTATAGAATTTCGCGTTACTCTGCGTACGTAGAAATCGAAATCTATGTCGCGATAGTACGAGATTACAGTGTAACGAGACAAAAGACCGAGTGAATTTGCGAGAGAGCCTTGAAAAAGCTGCGACCAAGCGTAAACTAAGAAATTAAGGGCAGCAATGCGTAACTCGCTGTTAATGTACGTACGTTTACGTTTATGCAAATTTCCAAATGCGTTCAAAGTCCGTTCGGCATAAAAAAAGACTCCAGAAATCTCTGATTGAATGTTCGTTAAAACAACTTTTCAGTACTCTCGTCTCATTTACCAAGTGTTTTCATGGTAAACGTTCTTCGAGAGAACTTCCAACATTTAACTCGGTGGCTGTACATTGTTAAGAAAACTTTTGAAGCAAAGTTATCAATGCTACCCTCGATAATAAGATCTCAGGGAAAGTTATTAGCGTCAAACGCCCAATTTTATATTTTCGTTTATAAATTAATGACTCTCGTGTACGAGTGTGCGTAATTATAAAGTTATTACTTAAAATTGTCAGAAAAACGTGTATAACTTACTGGGCCTCTTTGGAGCGGGTAAATCACCCTCGGACGGCGATCTCTTCACGGGCATCGGCGATTCTATCGAAGATGGTGGCATGGGGGGTGGCGGAGGTGGTAGAGGTGGTGGTGGTGGTGGTGGTAGACTCGATTCGTCCATGCACATCGGACTCTTCGAGTCCTCGGGTTCTTGCGAATGGTGTTGCTGCTGGTGCTGCTGTTGTTGGCCCGGTTTGATATCGTTGAACAAATGGGTCGGCATGTCGCGAATCTTGTGCGTCAGCATGTGTTGCTTCATGTTGCCCTGTCGATCATAGTAGTCTTGGTTCTTACAACGGCTCGGTGATTTATCTATTTAGCTCGCTGTTCCAAAGAACAGCGATTACCATATGGTCGAGCAATGGGTGCTCGACGATGGATGATACTGCGATACATTCGATCTGGAAAATCGACCGTTGAGTGAAATCGATTTGCCGATCGCGACGTATCGCGGTATCATCGAGGCTCGAAGTATGTAAATAATATTCATAACGATATGAATAATAAGAGGTCACCCTCTTGTTCGAAAATAGATGCGAGTTCGTGCAAAAAACGTTTGGTGAACCGAAACAAAGTTATTTCGAAGGGTCGAGGGATTCTTATTCACAAGGTCGCGGTTACAAGGGGGATCACAACATTGTTAAGACAGAATACGTATGACATTTTCAAGCAATTTTCGCGGTAAGAAGATTGTTTTGTACTGATGAAAAAAATAATAAATGCATATAAAGAAAGTTGGATAAAATGTTCATCTCGCTCGGGAGGTGTTCTTACCAGGAAGACGTGGTCCGAGGCTAGAAGTCCGAGGGCGGGGGGCATCAGCGGGGGCAGGCGGACGGCAGCATAGGCAGACGTCAGTCCCCGCCCCCCTCCCGTCCCTGTCCGCCCACGGTTCTTCCGGTCCTCAGTCCGCCGCCGCCTGTTCCTCTTTGGCCTGCTATCCTGACTTCCGGCCGTCAAGCCAACACCACCAACACCACCACCACCACCACCACCACCAGGCATAGAGGTACTCCCGAGCGAGTGGTAAGGCGTGTGCGGATTCGATTGTAGAATAGTCCCGGCAAAGGGATTACGATGATCCATGCAGTTACACGCTTTCACCCACGTGCCGTCACTCTGAAATTATCGCATCGTATTTTTGCTATACATATAGAGAGTGTATCGACGATACGACCGTTTTAATGTTTCCTCGATTATTCCAAAAAGTTTTATATACGTTCATAATTCGCGTGGAAGTTTTCGATACGAAAAAATTCAATTGACATTTCCGATTTGCCAAGAGAAATTGAACCGTGGATTCGATAATACGTTGGTATAATTCTATGCGCCATTAGCCGCGATAATGTCAAAATCAAGCCTTCGTCGAGAGAAATAGACATTTGAACTACCGGGAAGTACGTCGTGTCGAAATTCGCGGTTACCGCGTGAACACTACCGATCCGAACTATTTATCCTTTTTATTTCTCGTTCTTTGCCAAAGTATCGAGGATTAAAAGAGCCACACGCGAAGTTCCGGATTTTTCTACACGCAAACGAACTCGAGGCGGTGAGGAAATTTCACGAGATATATACACACAGAGAACATCGGTAGAAACGATGCGAGAAGGGTCGGGTCGGGGGATGAACGAACGTGCAACAGTCGGAAATACTCGAGTGTGCAATGGACTCGGTTGATTTCTCGTCGTTTTTTTTTCTTTTTCTTTTCATTCTTTCTTTCTTTTCGTTTTGTTTCAACATTAAAACAGCAGCAAGCGCAGCCTTTCAACTTTGGGTGGGGTAAATGGAGAGAAAAAGAATAAACGTACCTTTGTGGAGAATCCACGGTCGCAAATGCTGCATTTAAAGGGTCGCTCCTTCGTGTGGCTCCGATAGTGAATCTCCAGTGCCGAGTTACACGCGAATGTCTTGTAGCAGATATTACACGTGGTGTTGCCACGTACTGCAAACAGATCGTGCCAAAGTTCAGTTACGCTCGTTCAATACCATACCTGTATACCATAAAGTCTACATGAATGTACTTTTCATAGGATAGTGATAATAACAATAATAATGACGATAAGAATAATAAATAATATGAATAATAATAACAACAACAATAATAACGATAGAAGTGTTTAAGTTGGAAAGCCTGTTTTATAATCTTCTTGCCAATCGTATCGTTGCTATTAGCGTGTGAGACGAATCTCTGATAATTTTTGTGATATATTTGACATAGACAGAAATAAATTCGTTTTCCACGCCGATTAATAAAGACTCGATGATTTCGACATTCGTTACATTTAAAATTGCGCGCGTTGCAATTAATTCGAACAAGGGATTTTTTATTTGAATTTTCATGAGAGTATTCGTTCGTTGGAAAGAAAAAACTCCAAATTTCTGATTTTTATTACAACATGCCACTAAAGAGCGATCGGTTATTTGTCACTATTGACCTTTTATACCGGCTACGACTCAATTAGGATTCGTCGTTTTTGTTTTTTTTTGTTTTTTTTTTCCGATGAAAAATAATTATGCTCGTGTCGACGCAAAGGAATGGGGAAGATTGTGAAGCGTTTCAATGCATAAAATTCATGGTTGTACAAAAAAACAATTTATTATTTTCGAGCCTTACAATCAATACGCGGGGATGGAAGATCATCGTTTCCAGTCCAATATCTTCGAACTGATCGTAATAATTACCAGTTATAAAATGACGATTGCGAATAAATTCTTTACTAATAATTAATAATTACGAATAATGATAATAATGACAATAATAATAATTAATTAAAAATACAATGATAATGTCGCATGGAATCTCATTGGATACAGGCCTTATACTTTTGTCTATCGAATATAATTCACTAAAATCCGAGACAGAGACCGTGAAACGATAGCGAGCGAAAGAGATACTAATTATTGGAAAGAAGTTATGGTATGTAAATCGCAGGCGTTTTTCTTTAGAATAAATTTATATATATATGTATATATATAGGTCTATATATATCTGTGCACTTATGCCCATTTTCGAGCTCGTTATAAAATCCGCGTTTGGTGTACGAGAAGCAACACGTAGAAAGAGAGATGTACAAAAAATAAGAGAGACACAGAGAAAGGGAAGAGGGTGGAGAGAAAAAGAGAGAGAAATTTACAAAAGAGAGTGATTGAGAGTGCGAGGGGAGTGCTAGGTCCGGCTACACCACAGTAGGAAGATTCAAGAATGTTTTTGGGAACGTTTTTTCTCGAATCCGAGACGTCTATACTGAGACATCGCGTTGTATTTATATATATATGTGTTTTGAATTTTCACATCGCAGTGGACAAAAGTGCGCGCGAGAGAGACAGTGAGAGAAAGAGCGAGAGAGAGAGAGAGAGAGAGAGAGAGAGAGAGAGAGAGAGAGAGAGAGAGAGAGAGAGAGAGAGAGAGAGAGAGAGAGAGAGAGAGAGAGAGAGAGAGAGGGAGAGAGAGAGATATCCAGGAGAAGGTTTTTTAAGAAAAAGACACACGCGGGTGAAAAAAGGGACGATTATTTCGAGAAGGAACGATTGATTCTCTCTCTTTTTTTTCATATATAGTGTTTATACATATATATGTCCCATGGTAGTTTCTAGGACATCTTTCAATATAAATTCGATTCCCTGTAAGGGAAGAAAACAAAAAAACTATGCAGTGTCAGTATTCCCCGTTCCAGGGAATTTCAAGACCTTGTATAGCGTTTCAATGCAGCCCCGTCAAATGCAGAAATCTCCTTATAGCGAAACCCGATTCCAGTATCAATATTCTCCTGTTTAGGGAATTTTTAAGACACGAATATAATAATTGCTTCGACACAATAACGGCGTATTATTGAAGTAATAAGTATTATCGTAGGGTCCTGAAACCTACCACACAACATACACACACAAACATATATATTTATTCATTGTCTTTTTTCTTTCGTTTTTTTGCGGAGGTGTATATAGTGGAGGAAGGTGTAGCAGGAACTGCGGCTCGCCCTGGTTGCTAGCAGCGCCTACCTGCTGGCCCTCCGACAGCCAGGCCGAGCGGATTGTAAGTCGAGGATGCTGCGAGTACTGCGGACGTCGTTAGCGAGGCAAGAGGTCCACCTCCACCGCTACCACTACCACCGATACTGCCACCACCACCGCCACTGCTGCTGCCACCGGGACTAACAACGTTGTTTATCGACGACGTAGAAACGTTGACGCTACTGTTGTTCAACGCGATTCCACTGCCGCTTCCGGTCGTCTGTTGAATGCTGTTAGCGACGATATTCGCTGTTGGCGCTTGCGACGATACGGCCTGCAAGAGGCCTGCGAACATTCCGAAAGGATGATGAGGATGATGATGGGCGAGAGCCTGAGGTGGTGGCGGTGGTGTCGTCGTTGCCGAGACGACGGACGACGCGGGTGTCGATGATGCTCTCGGGGTGAGATCGAGGGGTGCCCCACCTCCCGTACTGTTCGGTGGACTGACGCTTTTCTCGCTGCCGGTGTATCGATGCATAGGAGGTGGTGAACATCCGACGGAACTGTTATTGTTGTTGTTGTTGTTGGTGCTGTTGTTGTTGTTCATCAGACCACCGCTCGATGCCGTGGTGGTGATGGTGCGAACTTGATTCTCCAAGGCAGCGAGAGACGTCGAAAAACTCGGTATCGTAAGACCGGCAACGTTCGTCGTTATCTCGTCCTTCCTATCATTGTCATTGTCGTCGCAATCGTTCGGCTCGTCGTCATCGAGCTCCTCGCTTCTTCCGTCTCGTATCATCATGTCCTCGCACCTCTCGTCGTCCTCCCGACGATCCTCCTCCTCGTCCTCCTGATCCTCCATATCCTCGCTCTGAGCATCCTCAAGGTATCTCCTTTGTTGTTGCTGAAGCTGTTGCTGGTGATGTTGCAATCGCAGCTGGTGATGGTGGTGAGCCTGTTGTTGTTGATGATGATGCTGTTGTTGCTGGTGCATGTGTTCCTTCGTGTCTATGTCGTTTTCGAGGGAATGCCGATCGAGAGCGTGGAGGCGGGAAGGGGGAAACCCCAATGGAAAACCGGGCCCGCCAGGGTGCAATCCGGGAAATCCTTGGGGTAGGAACGAGGTGAGCGGGTGATGGGGATAACTCGGTGGAAATTCATTGACTTCCGCTGCTTGTATCTGCTCGGGACTGAGATCCGTGGGTTCGCCCGTATGCAGGCGTATGTGTTGCTGTAGGACGAGAGCGTTCGTGAATTTCTTGTGACAGACGGGACATTGATGAAGAACCCGCAACGGTGGTTTTGCGCGATGAACACCCATGTGAGTCTTAAGATTGCCCTTCGTGGTGAAAGCTCGACCGCATATCTTACACTTGAAAGGACGTTCGCCCGTATGCGTTCTGTAGTGCATCTGGAGCGCACTCTTGCACGACAGAACTCGATGACATATGACACACTGATTCGGATCGGTGAGTTTGTGTTCTATATTATCGACGAGCTGTTGAAGCTTCGAGGTCTCGGACGTTTTCGTGATCTCGATCAGGCTTTCCCAGGAATTGTCGTTACTGCCGGGTCTCGGCAGCAGACTCGAGTAAATGGCTGGATCGCGAGCAGGATCGACCATCATCTCGCCGCCGATCGTGCCGGTAGGTGTCGTTCCGGTCGTCGAGGACGGATGATGAGGTAAATGATGGTGCGACGGTGGTCCGGGAAAGAGAATACCGGCAAAGGACGTTTGTAGGCTACCGCTGCTCGCACTGCTGCTGGCTGGCGATGCACCCGGATATCCGCCACCGCCGCCGATCATACCACCCTGTTGCTGCGACAATCGACCAATGCTACCTCCGCCACCACCACGACCGGAAAGATTTTCCGGTTGTTCTTCCATTTCTTCGTCACCCTCGATCATTTCGCCGTCCCCTTCCAATCGACCGCTTATCTTACTGTCCATACTGCAGTCGTCGTACGATTGGGGATGAGAGATCGGATGATTCGCCGGTGACGGCGAGGGATTAAGGTAACGTCGCGACGCATCGACGTCAAACTCCTCGTTATCGTCATCGGCGACGTCCTCCGGTTCTTCGGGCTCTCGTTTCGGCGTTATTCTATCTTCGCCGTCCCGACTGATTGGTCGATGGGGTTGATAATGCTCTTGCATCGGCGATCTCTGCTCGAGTTTAATCTCATCGTGTGGTTCCTGAGGGGTTTCACTTTGGCTCGGGAGCTTCTGTTGTTGCGATACTTTGTTGTTGTTGTTGTTGTTGTTGTTCGTGAAAGGAATGATGCGAATTTGTGTGAATGCTTGCGGGTGACGGTGATTGGGGCGAGAGCGAGGAGGCCGGTACGATTATAGGTTTACTCAGGTTCTCCGGTATGTCCTGATCGTCCCGATGATTAACGATCGGCGGACGATACAGAGGTGGCATACCAGGCAGGGCAAGACTCAGGGGCAAGGGTGGCTGGGGTGGAAGAAACCCGTGAGCTACTGCTGCTGCCGCCGCTGCTGCTGCTGCCGCAGGGTGATAATTTCCGGCAACGGCCGCTGCTGCCGCGGCTGCAACCGCGTGATGCTGTTGCTGCTGTTGATGCTGATGCTGTTGATGATGCTGATGCTGTTGCTGCTGCTGCTGCTGTTGCTGATGTTGATGATGCTGTTGGGACGGTGTTTGATGCGGTGGCTGCGGTAGCGGCGGCGGCGGCGGGGGTGGGGACGGCATTGGTCTCTGACCAGATGCGGCTAACTGCTGGAGCAGGGGAGGATGGTACTTGTCGAGGTGTTCGGGCACGGGATTCGGATTCATTTTAACGTGTGGAAACTTTGCCGTGTGCCTCTGAAAGTGGACCTTGAGGTTTCCCTTGGTGGTGAATCGGCTGCCGCAGACGTTGCATTTAAAGGGACGCTCACCTGTATGAGATCTTATGTGGATCTGGAGTGCGGAGTCGCTTCCAAAGACCTTGCCGCAGTAACGGCAACGATGCTTGAAGAATGGCTCGCCGCGGCCACCGCCCGACTTGGAATCGTACGGCGAAAGACGCGAGCCTTTGCCACTACGAAAGGCCAGCTCGTCCGCGAGATTGTTCGCCAGTAAGCCCTGGCTCGCGTTGTCCAGCACCTCCTGTGCGCGTTTTTGAAGCATCTCGAGGGTGTTCGGCTCGTGGAGCGGCAACGGATCGTTATTGGTGATAATCGAGGATGCGAGGGACGAGCTTATCGAGCAAAGATGCATCTGGTGGGACATCGGTGCCGTTGACACGTGCCCGATCGTACCGCTGTTGGGGCCACCGCTCTCGCTGTGGTTGCTCGCGACGATGCTCGACGACGGCACCGACATGCTCGACGTAGCGGGCAGTGGTAGGGCTATCGGCGACGTGCTACACGAATCGACGGGACGATCTTGCTGAACGAGACTACACGGCGTCAATAGTGGCGAGGACGACGTTTGATGATGACTCGGTGGTCTCGAGGACGGCGGCGAGGACAGACTCGCGAGCGATTTAGCGTGTATCAACGGTGACGTCGTGGACGTTTCCTTGCACAAATTATTATCGTTACTCGTTGTACCGGGGATTGTCTGTACCGCGTCGATCGTAGGATTGCCGCTGCAGGCGGTAGTGCCACTCAAGGCCTGCTGCGCCGGCGTTACCACCGGCTGACCCGCGTGGGTTATCGACAATTGTTGCTGTAATTGGCTTATCAGCTGCAATTGAAAGACTTGCTGATGCTGGAGGGTATAGAGGGTGCTCTGCAGCAACGCGAGATCCTGAAGGGCCGCCTCGCTGTCGGCCCCACCGGCGAGCGCCGTTGCCGCGAATTGTGCAACGGCGACTTTTGTGTTCTGAAGTGCCTCGAGGGTGACGTGACTCGTGCCCGCCGACGGAAATATACCGGCCGGTCCTCCCGTTGTTCCACCGCCGCTACCCCCGACGATTCCTTGGGGTCCGGTTGATGCTGCCGCTGCCGCTGCCGCAACTGCCGCTGCACCCGCGCTCCCGACACTCGCTGGACCACCCTCGCCGATAAAACTATTATTGTTTTCGGCGTCCTGACGATGGCGCATTTGCTTCCTAGAACCCTCCTCGTCCTCGTCGTGTTCCTCAATCTCGTCGACGAGATCGTCCGTCTCGTCCTCGTCCATCGGCAATTCGTCGTTTTCACCCTCGTCTTCGTCGCCATCGTGATGGGAACGCGACGCCGTGAGATCGACCGCGGCATCCTCGACGACGCTTCCAACCCCGTCGACACCGATAACGCAACCACCGATATTGCTCTCGCCACCCTCGGACGCCGTGTCATTTTCTTCCTCTGTAACACAAAACATTCGAGAATTTCGATAAATACATAACATTTTACTTCCCTCTCCCACGTACGATTTTCCCATCATTTCGGGCACGACTAAATTAATATAAAATTATCATTTACAAAATCACATCGCTCGCCGAGTTAATTTTCTTTATGAAATTGTTAATTATCCAGAGTCTTCGCGACGTTGTTTTTTTTCAATAGTCGTAAAATTCTCGAAGTTTCACGGGGCAAGTAGAAATTCTTAAGGATTCTCGTTCCATTATGGAGACGCGCCGTCGGAGGAGGGGGGGGGGTGGCTTTGCAATTTAATTATTCACGACCTGGGAATCTTCTCATTTATCTCTTGTTGTACAAGTACGCGAGCTATATGTACCGCGAACGGATGCGCGTTTCGCTCGAGGAGCCTTGGTCGGAAAATCGCACCGAGAAGAATATATATGTACGAGAGTGCCGTGGAGGATATAGCCTTGCGAATGGTGTCCCGACCCACATGAATGAAAATTATTATTGCAGTAGATTTATATGTATACACGTTGGCACGAGAGTAGAATTGTCTTCGGAGAATTTCTCGCTCCGTTTATCCAACGCGCGTATTTATGTACGTTGTATGCATACGCAGTCTATAAATATATATATATATATATATATATATATATATATGTATATGTATGTGGATACGTAGTGATGAACTTTTCGACACATGACTAAACCAACGAAGAGTTTGGACTTTAAATTCCAGCAGATGAAAAACAGGCTTTGCGCTCTGCCCGTTATCATCGAGATAAATACATATTGCCCAGAATCTTCGTGCTTTCACACAAGAATTCCTCGCTCCAAGAAATTGATAAATCGTGACAATGTTGCGTAAACACAAAAAATGTGATTAAAATAAAAGAAACAATTTCACTCTCGGTATTTTTCGATACCTTCGACGCGATCGTTCGTAAATAAATATTTCAGAGCGAATACGAATATCCGCGTGTCCTGTGGGTGTGAGGGTTTATAAAATCGCAGATATTCCCAGACTGGTCGCATAATTCAGTAGAAAGTCCGGCGAGCGTCGCGAAAGTATAAATCTCCAAGTGAAATATATTCGTCGATAAATTTCGCTCGATTAATTTTCTATTTTGATCGATCGACGCGTTAGTTTCTTTTTCTATCGTGACAACACGCTAAAAGAAAAAAAAAGCGACTCGTGGCGCGATACTGGCAACACGCGTCAATATGCTTTCGCGATTTCGTTTCTGATTGATTTTCATTAAAAAATTTGCGTAATATCGTATAAAAACTGGTTGAATTAACGATGAATGAGAAATAAAATAAAGGCCTTTCGTGAAAATATTAAATGACTAACGGACTTGTATTCGTACCGGAATATCTCGGACACGAGAAACCACCATAGTTGGGTATCGTGTGTTGATCGTTATGACAGCCCTCGCCGTCGCGTCTCGGCTTACTGAGGCCGCGATTCTCGAGTCTTCGGGTGATGCTCCATCTCATCAGCTGCATATCGTACGAAAACGCCAAGGAATATACGTAAAGGGTTTTTCGTATAATAAACGTGTATGTTTATTTTATATGAACGTATACAACCCCCGGTTGTCGGTGACACACACTCTCTCTCTTTCTCTCTCGCGCGCGCGCACGAGACACTATTTTTAATCCGAACGAGTCGTCCACGAGATATTCCCGGCGAGTAACTCGCAGCATCCGTTAAGCGTTGATGATCGTTCCGGGTAACGAGACGTAGGAGATTCGTCCCCGTTACGGGAAACGCGAGGCCCGCATCGAGCACAGAATTTTTCTTCTACCCCCCACGTACACGAGGTTTGTAAACAACAAATGTAAAAGAAAATTAAAAAAAAAGTTTAACAAATATATCAAAGTACACAGCTCGAGCAGTCTACGACTGTATGGAGGATAATAAATTGATCTGCGATCGATAACTGCGCGTATCGACGAACCGCGATCAGTCGGAAAAAAATGATGAGGTGATCGTCCGATCTCGCACGGGCTTATCCCCTGATTTGATTTTCGGGTGGGGGCGCCCGCCGTTTGTACAGTCTGACATCCAGTAAGGACGAAATGCAACTGATCGCTCGGGATTGAAGCTGCTTGGGCGTAGGTATAACCGAACCGGCTTGGTGGTGGCGCCGCCACCGCTCGTGCTCTCTTTCACTCTTCCACGGAGAGACTCTCCCCACCATTGCCTCGAAATGTGCTCTCTGCGCTTCTCCGTTCACTCGTACCCTCTCTCTCTCTCTCACTCTTCCTCCCACTTACTCCCAGTATATTTCATCCCCACTCCTGGGAAAACGACTCCTACGCTCCCCTCTCCGTATATATCTGTATATCCAGCTGTCTATCTATCTCTCTCTCTCTATGAATATATATACATAGACGTAGAAGGAGTAGTCGTAGGCTCAACGCCGTTTTACCACTACCACCACCACCACCATCGCCACTACCACCACCACCATCACCACCACCACTACGAGTACGACGCCGTGAACGGCGCCACCACCACTTCGACTCGCCGCGATGTTTTACCACCACCACCCGGCCAACTCGTACCCGTATCTCTCTACTTGTGGATTATGACAGGAGGGGCGGTTCGATTCATAAATCAGGGGGGAAACATAGGCGGAGCTTCAACGAGCCATTCACCGCCGACTTTATTAATTATAATCCAGACGTGATACGCCACCCTCGCGCACGGCACTTGCATCGTGCTCTCTCTCTCTCTCTCTCTCTCTCTCTCTCTCTCTCGCTTTATCTCTGTCTTTCTCCATATCCCTTCCTACCTCCGGCACATGCACCGTTCTCGACATGCATATGCACGTTGCACCATTGCAGATTATTCGCAGCCACCTCTCTATGCGCCTCTCTGCACACCGCACCGTAGACCCTTCGAATGCATTTAGGTCGCATACTCGTTCGTGCAAATAAGCCGCTTTCCCGAATGACAAACGTACGTCTTTCGTCAGAATACTGGATTATTCCGAAACCTCATTTTCTTTTCGATCGTCGCATCGTTTAGTCTCACGTCGCATCGACGGATCTTCAAACATTTTGAAGAAAACAAACGTCATCGATGTCGCTAAACAGTCATCGAGATTTTCATCTCGGCGCTGAGAGAAGCTTTTTTTAATCTTCGTTACGGGCTTTCTTTTTTTTTCCTCGGTCGACGAACCTCCGGACGACGTGTTTGATCGGAGTAAAAGTATCAGAGGACCGGCGCGCAGCATTGAGCGCGGTCAGTAACCGGGTGAATCGCGCGGGCGCGAGCAAGTTGATCGCGACATAGCAAGTGGCTTGCGCGATGCTCCTCTCGAACGTTCCAGCCGGCGGATCAGCATCGATGCGTTCTATTATATATACGTTTTCGAACTTGTTTCGATGTCTCGCGGTTCTCGTGTCATTCTTGCTCATACCCTTGCCTCTTCGAATGACGAATTCAATTTCGATAAAATGCGAACTTTGAAATTTTTTATTCGCCCGTATATTTTCGTTCGTTCAACCCACGTCGTTCTTTCACTCCCGGACTTGTCATCTACTTTGCACGCGTATTATGGGATATATATCAATATAGAGGGCGGATCGCACGGGATTATTTTACACGCGGATGAAGAATACACGTATACATCGTACGCCTAATTAAATTATAGAAACTATATATCGGGTAACGTTAATAAGGCTTCGCCGTTCCATATATTATCAATCTTCACTTTTATATCTTCTTTCACTCGGGATCGTCGCATATAAAAAAAAACAGCAAACTTTCTTTTTTTCCGCGTCCAGAAGTTCGACGCTATTCGTTTCGATAAAAAAAAAAACTTTATCGAATTTATGATTTACAAAAAATGTTGTTTATTATTGGTTAAATACTTTTTACTCAACTACAAATCAAGTCTAGTCAAAACCGTGAACAATCTCGTTTGCGGAGATTTTCCAAAAATCGACTTTTACATCCCCGAGATGCAGTAAAATGTGGCACGTGGCCGTTCGACCGTCCTTTATACCAAAAAAAGACAATATATCTATGTATACGTATACTTATAAATATAAATCTTTTTTGACTTAGAAGCTGCTGGTCCATTTGTTGGGTACCTGCAGCGACGTTTCTATCATTGTCAACGATGATTTATATCGGGTGTCATAAATGCGTCTCGAAACTTCCTCCTCTAGCCTGTATCTATATATATATATATATATACACGATTGTCTCTCCTAATACACGGGGCGCATCATCCCTTCTCCCCGCAGGGGATGTTCAGTATCGCGCCACCCGCGCGCTCCGGGCCACTTTGGGTCAAGGTTACGGGAGAGGCCAACGATGAGTTTTTCCGTTGCGCAACGTTCTCCTGTCTCGCTTCGCGTCGCTCCCATCCATGCGGAGTCCTCGATGGGCATTCCAAAGACCCTATTCACGGTCAAAGTTTTGTGACCGTCCTCGTTTATGTACGAAAATTCTAAAAGTCGGAAAAGCTTGTCGGGCGTTCATTTATGCGTATAAACGAAACGGGATACGCCCTTCTGACTTTCAGCGCGACAGCATCGACGCTCCTTGGAAGCGATTTGGTTACACGATGTTTCGTGAGGTATCTCGGACATCCGTCGTTTTTTTTTCTTTTTACGCCCAACTGCAGGTCAATTCTGATGGCTCGCCGGCTGGCAGTCCTTGGGCATTATGATTCCATTTCATGATTTATTGTCACGTCATAAAACTTTTCTGCCCCCGCTACTGCGGACGATATTTCTTACAATACATTGGCGGATATATACGTATATGTAGAGAGGTAGAGAGAGGAAAAGGGAGAGAGAGAGAGAGACGCACACGAACGGAAACAAATGTGCATGTAGATATACTATGATATATGTCGAGGCATATGGCTGGCTGTGTATTAGAAGAAGTAACAGCACACAGTCGAACCTGTCTCCGGTCGAAGGTCTCGTCCTTTAGGACGACGAACGACTTACCGACTTACGGGCTGACCAGCACAGGCAAAACCCCATCGTGGGCTTCCAGTCGTATATAGATATCTATATGTATATGTATATATATATATATATATACGTCGCGACAATGGTGAAAATGGGTCGGAAGTCATAATTCACGAGCTGGGTCGTATGTCTCTCCGCGTTTCTATCGTCCTATCTCTCTCGCTCTATCTCTCTTGGTCGATGAGGACTAGCGAAAGCAACGGGCCTGCCGAAAGTACCGAAGGAGGTTTTCTCGTTTGCCGTACACGTGACTATATAAGCAAGGACTATATATAGTTATATCGTATTGAAGTTAAGGGTCAGCTCAGGACTAGGACATTTCTCGTTTCTGTATTTCGTTTCGTTTCTCTCTCGTTATTTCAAGTTTCCGATTCTCGGGATCGCATTAACATTTCACTCTCTACCTTACGCGTGTCGGACACACGAATTTTCCAAGCCCCCCCTTCGGTGACTTCTTCCGCGATATAGTTCGCGCGTGATCGAAAGCTTTGCGTCGTGGAAGGAGGAACGAAATCTGGAAAGGGCGCTTGATATAATGTAGCATATCTATAGGTATATAAATTTGTGTGCATAGTAATATTTGGGCTAGGGAAATTATTAAGATCTGCGAGCGATGGATGACATCGAGCTATCGTCTCCAAGCTCTTTGTCACGTATGTGACGCGATCCAAGAAAAGGGACCTACGAGGCAAAAAATCAATTTTTGAATTATGCGTTCTGCTATAATTTTTTGAACTGATCTTTTATGTGTTGCAAATTTGGAA